>CABFOW010001338.1:0-22446 GCA_902141385.1 Timema californicum | reverse complement strand
TCCTGTTCCCCCCCCCCCCCCCCCCCCCCCTTTTCGAACCTTAACAACGAATGTAATAAATATAGTTGACTCACGTTTACTTTGGCCTCTTATGATGTTTAAGATATTATTTAAAAAAAAATTTATATTATTTCCGCCTCGCAAATATGTTTTGTCATTATTTTAATATTTATATGAATTGTAAGAAATTACAAACACATATCCTTAAGGTGGGTGAATCCAGAGATATTCTTAGTAAATTTTCAATTTTCAGAAAAATCCAAAGCTAGCGTGAATGGACTAATATATATATATATACATAATGAGATAATTATATTTTTATCCTAAATAAGGCCCTACAGAATACATCGAGACCTAAACACTTGTAATAAAACAGTATGATGTAGACGAATTACTAGGAACTCTATTAGTAATCACCTGCCTCATTGGCGTAGTTGGCTAACGCGCTTGTCGTGTTGAGCTCGACTGCTGAGGACGGGGAGATCGAGGTTCGAATCTCGGTCGGGTGAACTGGAGGTGGTTTTTCCTAATTGGTTTTCCACTCTCCCTCCACGCAAATGCGGGTTCACTTCCTCTAGTTAAACATTCCCAATTCATAATCCAATAGAGTAATTAATATTTAAAGTGTATAACCCGAACGGGTAGTAAGACTCGGTGCTAAATCTTATTATTATTATTAGTAGTAGTCGCCCATAAAGAATGTAAAAAAACACGCTGTGGAAAAAACATCTTCACTTCTTCAGTGTAGTCCTAGGGTATTATTCTGAATGGAAGAAACTCTTAAACCCGCTTCTTTGATTGCATGTTCTAAGTCACCTCGCAATAAACTTGACTGCCAATGACTGGAGAGATAAGGGTGAATTTTCCTAAACAGTTTTACACCCTCCCTCCACTAAAATGCAGGTACACGTTCTCTAAACCCTACCTTACTCATCCCTGGCATGGTTAGTATACAGGTGTATATACCGAAATGGCAGTAGATACGCGGTGCTAAAAAACTTCTAAAAGATACAAACATACTATCTTGCAATCAAAATTGATATTTTATTTTATTACGTATCAAAATTGACTGCTGAAGAGCACATGAATAGACGTAGGGGCTGTGAACATATGAAAATAGTTTTAACAAAATTTGTAAATGTCAAAAAAACAACTGAGAGTGTTTTGTTTTTAAATTGTTTACCATTCCACATTCAAGTAAATATAAGTATATTTTCAGTAATTTATATATTATTTTCCATACTTTATCAGTATGATTAAAATGCAGATAGCTTGGGTGAGTAGTAATATGTAACGAAAAAAGTTTCTATAAAAATGCTAACTTAATTTTTTTTTGCGATAATCTTGTTTGATGAAAAAAAAACCAAAGATGTATTTCTAAAGACATCTCTGAGAGGGAACTATTGACATTTTAAGGTTAGTGCATTCCTACTTCTTGTTTTTGTTTTCTCTTTACTTTGTGAAAGTCTTCTTCCCACACATTATCGAACACCCTCCTCCTCCCCCTCGGTTTGCCGAGTTGCTTGTTAGGCTCCAATATACCTCAAACATTAAAGGAATCTTGCAAGCTCTTCTCAGTGTAGTAAAACTACAAAAGAGCAATCAATGTTCAGGACTTGAGTTTAATTTAATTGATTAAATTATACTTTGGCATCCCTTGTAGTGCAGCTTTCTTTTCATAACTCGAACCTATACGTGATGTCTTGTCCGTTGGAGTTAAATCTGAATCCTTAAGAGTTAAATTAAACCGAAACCAGCGTCGGTGGCCACATGGTCTAAGGCTTTACTCTCACAGTAGACTAGACTGCCGATGATGGGGAGATTGAGGTTCGAAACTCTGACGTGTTTACTAAGGGTTGTTTTTATAAAAATTTATTTCTACCCTACCGCCATACAAATGCATGTAGAATTTCTATAAATATAACCATCCTAAACCCTAAAGCCATTAGCGTAATTAGTACGTAAGCGTATAACCCGGACGGGTAGTAAGACGTGGTGCTAAAAAAATTAGCTATACAGTGGAACCTAGCTAATTCAAACTTCCGTGATTCGAAATCTTCTTTAATTCGAATTTTTCACCTTGTCCCATAAATTTTGTATTAAAACGATGTTAAAAAACTCATTGTTAGTTCGAATTTTGTTTAGGTTAATTCGAAAATTTCCTAAGTTGTAATGTAATGTGCAGTATTGTATCCCTACTTCTAGTTGTGGTGCCGTGTTGTTCTATTTTTGGAAACAGGGCAGGTGACGTTGTAATGGGGTCAGTACCCTTCTTCACGCCACTCCTCCACCACTTGTCCATACGTCTTCGTTCACACGTACAGTTCTGTACTCCGTTGGTCAAGGTTTAACCTCTCGAGCAATTACGTGCACTGTTCTTAGAGATTCGGTCGTAGCGATATTCTTGTGACATATCAGTTTATTTTGTTTTGTTTAGTACATAATGTACAGTAGTGTTTTGTGTGTGTGTATCGTGATGTCACTGTCCAAGCCACAGTCCTATAATTCACTAACTTAGATTACAATTACATTAAATTAGAAGCATACACTATGACTCAGAGACTTAAATCAGGGAAACAGATTAAAATCTCTGACTTTTTAAAGAAATTGTGAAGAGATAATGTCCAAACACGTTAGATAAATTTTTGAGCTTGGTTGCAAACTTAACTGTATTTCTTTTCAATTTCTTTTAAGAAACTTATTTAATTCGAATTTTTTGATAGTTGAGTTTTTTCCTTTTTTCTTCAAATTCAAATAATCCAGGTTCCACTGTAGTTTCAACTCCGATCTAAAAAACTGAGATTAACGGCAGTAGGATTCATTGTGCTCACCTGATAATAACAGTCACCATCTGCAACAGTCTCACTTAAATTATGAGACACCCCTTCCACCTTACCCCTTTTCTATTACTTGCACAGCTCAAAAGACATACAGTCAAATTTTAATAGAAAGTGCCAGTTATAGAAATTATTAAATCTACTTTAAGTCATTCATACATCAAATCATGTACTCTAAATCTTTCACATTTGACAGACATCATAAATGCCAATAAAACTTCAATACAAATATAATAGACCCACTTGTGTGTTTGAATGGTTTAAACTCTAAGGTGTCACTCTGGTAATATATTAGACTGCCATTTATCAAGAGATCGGGGTTAGAATCTCGCTAGGGTGACGTCTTAGACCATTAGGACAACGAAGCGGGTGAAATATTACTTTTATCTGTTGAATTTACAGATGTTTAGCCAAATCCATGGGACACGCTAAAAACAGTAAGTATCTGCCTTTCTTTCTGATGCCCCGCCAAGTTATGTACCCATAAATTATCCTAGAAATTGTTGTCCTAACATTTAATAAAACCTAATACCATACCCATTCTACCCACAGGTTACCTTGAAAAAAATAAATATGAGGTTGTTAAATATACTGATCATTTTATTCTCTTCTTGTGATATGTTCACAGCCGCCAGAGCTGATCGTCCTTTGTATTTCATTCGCGAGGCTAATTTCGACACACCAAAGCATGCGGTAAGTTCTACCATAACAAACATACAAACACCATTTATACAGCAAACACTAGTGGCTTAAACTAGTCTAGATTGCTGGTAATGGTGAGGTGGAGGTTCGAATCTAGGCTGTAATAAATTTGGGTGTGGGTTTTTCCATCCTCTTTTTATTACGCAAATGCGAGTGTTCTTCCCCTATTTTACTTCCCCACTCCTACATTTTAATTCAAACCTTTAGTTACTTTGAAATTTAACGTACTGACGATACTAATAATTGATAATACTATCAGTACCAATGGCCATGTAGTCTAAGGCTTCAGGCTTGTAACATTTTAGTTTTACTGTGATGAAGATGTTGAGGTTAGAATCTCAGCGATTTTATCTGGTAAGTTGTTTTTCATAAGTGATTTATTACTGTGAATTTTCCATCTTCTCTCTACGCTTATGTTGGTTCATTTAATTTAAGTTACCCTACCAATCCTCATCTCGGTTTATAGTCTTGCTGTTGAGTGATATCTTTTTTTAATATGGAAAGATATTTTGAAGGGGTCTTGTAATATATAACACCATATTTGTGGGATTGAGCCTGATAAAAAAAATGTCAAACTAATTGTATATATATATATATATATATTTTATATATAGGAATAATAAAATGTATTTCCTATGTCTGGCTCTTGAGCTTCCGGCAATAGCGTGTTCTTCTGGTTGCAGTGTTTCCTGGAATGTGTGAGCAAAGCGATGGGAACCAAGAAAGGCCCTTTGTATGACGTTTTTAAGACGAGGGTTTTAATTGGTCTGTATGTTCTCGCGTTCCCGGGTTTCGGCATGACTGGAAAAATAGCTGCCGAGTGTGCTAGTTTGGGTAAGTTGATATACATGCTTAAACATATTTATTTAATCTGGTAACACCTAAACAAGTTACAATATTATTAATACTTCATATATAACTATTTTAAAATAATTAGCTTAAAGAACTAAAATAATAATTTACTAGCTCTTAAAAAACAAACAAAAAAAATTAGTAATATCTGATTAATTCTGTCAAACTCACAATAATTATACAATTCATTTTAACAATTTTGATCTCATTCTTACATCATATTATTCAATTACGTTAAGATCCCTTATGAATTATCATTATAATTAAGGCCTGGACTTTGATTATCTGAAAATTATTTTTAAAATCTTTAAAATGATCTAAGAACTCTAAAAAATTACTTCAAATATACACACAAAAAATTATTTAAAAATATCAACAAAATATTGTAATGAACGGAAACGAATAATAAAACACTCATTTTACAAATGAAGATTAAAACATACATAATTATATATTGAAAAAAACTTTTAACAACTAAGCTCTTGTATCCCGCTAAATATACGATTGATATAAATATATCTACAGTATTTCTAAGGTAATAGCTACCCCCTACCAACGCAACCCTCTCCATCCTAGTTGCAGTGTATTACCAGGAATGTGTATTTTACAAACATAAAGCAAAGCGGATGAATTTAATTGCCTACATAATCTTCTAGTTCCAACAGGCCTCGTCGTATAGTGATCAAAGCCCCTGGCTACTGACCTAAAAGTCCCGGGTTCCATATCGTGTAGTACTGGGGTATTTTTCTTGGAAGGGTGAATAATTCTTATAGTCACCAGGGCTTGGTTAATTAGGCTTACGTTAGGTTATGATCATATGTATTGGCTCCACCCCGTCATGTTCCCTATACTCATCCCCTCGTCACATCGGGACATGGGAAGAGCCTTCGCGGAAAGGATGTACGGTTGGTACATTCGGGCGTCTCCTGGGCAGCGGTACATTAGTACTGGATAATCTTTGTGATAACTGAAATACAGATTGATGTAGCTCAAACACGTCATTATTATTATTATCGTCCTGAAAGCTGTGTGTTGAAAGAAAATATGTTTAAGTATTTATAGATGTATTTATAATATTTAGAAATAAACTAGCTTAACATAAATGCCTAAAAATGACTCAAAATTACCCCTAAAATGACTTAAATCAAGATAATATTACCAAAATATCCAAAATTACATAAAAAGGCCTAAATAAAAACGTTTCCACAAACAAGAGATCATGAACAGAATTTGAGTTAACATGAGGATTGTCTGAAATGTGAAGGGTATAGAGGAGGAAAATAAAGGGAAAACTAGAATTTTATTTCAAATCTAGTTAGTGCGGCCATTTTCTTTTAAACAATCACGAGAGTTTTCTATTACATCTTATACTATGGCTAAAAAAGGTCCCTGTCATATTTGAATTTATTTTAAAAAGTATTACCTGTGGTCCTATTGGGGTTTGAGATATAGTATTGTTGCCCTGGAAAATATGTGTAATGTGACTTTTCCCCTAATTCCCCCTGTATCCTTTATGCGTCAAAAATAATATAATATGTCATCAGAATCTTGGCCTTGATAATAATAACCTGTCAACCAGGAACGTGTCAAGGATTCCTTCTCACGGGCGGTAGAGGATAGGAGAGCGTTGGTGCGACGAAGAGAGGGGTGTGGAAACTTTTTTCTATAACGGTGACCTGGCGGTCTAGGGGTAAGGTGGCAGACTTCTGTGCTGGGGGTCTGGAGTTCAATTCTCGTTACCAGCATAGATTTATCTGATTACCAAACCCTTCCTTCACCTCTGACAAGACTTGTATTAATCACAACTTGTGAATATGTGGAATGCCAGGCCTCCACCGTGGTTCGGATTCCACGTTAAACTGTAGGTCATCCATTTCATCTCACAATAACCCTACCATTACACATTAGAGTAAGTGCGTATAACCCGAACGGGTAGTAAGACGTGGTGGTAATAATAATATTTTTTCTATAACAATTTTAGTGATGGTTGGGGGATATTTGGTTTATTTATATTAAATAAACTAGTAATTTGGCATGGATGAGTTTAAATATTTAGAAACAATTTTAACTAACAATAACGATATCAGAGTGGACATTAGTAAACTAATACAGTGGGGAAATGCATGCTATTACCCGGTCAGTAAGTTGTTGACATCTCCCTCTGTCCAGAAATGTAAAACTCAGAATATACAAAACAATGATATTACTGGTTGTTCTCCATAGCTGTTAAACATGGCTTCTCACTTTACATGACAAAAACCAATTTAGGGGGTTCGAAAACGAGGTGCTCAGGAAGATACTTCATCCATAAAAAGAATGAGGCTACTATGGAGTGGAAGAGGCTACTTAATGTTGAGATACATACCCTATACTCATTAACAGACATTGTTAGGCTAATCAGGTTAAGTAGATTACGGTAGGCAAGATGTGTGGAATGAATGAGAGATTCTAGAACCTTATTCAGTGTATTGACTGGAAAACCCAATGGGAAGACTCAGATGTAAATGGGAGGATAACATTAGACTGTACCTGAAATATATAGGGTCTAGTGAGGTGGACTGGATAGAACTATCTCAAGATAAGGATAGAGTGTAATGAGGTGGATTGGATATAACTAGCTCACGATAGGAATAAAGTGTAATAAGGTGGACTGGATAGAACTATCTCAAGATATGGAGAGGTTGTAATGAGGTGGACTGGATAGAACTGACTCAAGATAGGGATAGTGTGTATTGAGGTGGACTGGATATAACTAGCTCACGATAGGAATGGGTGGCGTACTTTTGTAAGTGTGGCAGTAAACTTTGAGTTCTTAGTGCCATAAAGTAAGCATTACTTTATATTTCTGAAATGAGTGTCTTACTGACCTACAAGACCTTCAACTCCTCACCCATTTCGAAGCTTAAGGAGGGATTCAAAGGTAGTTGGAGTTAAGGCCAATTTTTATAGCAATCAATTTTTGTGCACATTTAACAAATTATGGCTCCAATTAATGTACTTTTGCATTTTTTTTATAACTTGCTAAACATCAAATTATTTATTTGTTTGTAGAGAAACGGGGTTAATGTAGGTGCTTTGATAAAAGCATATTCCTATAGTTGGTAATATAAAATTTTGGACTTAACTGTTTGTTGGAAAATCTACCTATAGACAGTATCATATCTGCTTTGGGAATATGTTTTATTTCATTAACAATAAATTTCAGCTTTTATGTTTCTAATTTTATAAGTCCATTAACAATAAATTAAATCACTAGAAAACAGATGAACTAAACTAGACAAACGAACCCTCATTTTGAAGGTTAGTGGCCCGGAATATCGGTAAAAATAGTAACTTCTAATGAAAACCCGATTTTCCTATTGAATTTTAATTTTATTTTCTGTGTACGCAGTGTCTCATTTGTACAACTATGTTTTTGTTTACATAACCATGGAAACCCTGATATATTTATGATTGTGATTGCTTATCGGCGAATAAAATATTCCTCTTTAGTTAAAATAATAATACAATTCTTACTCAGATGGTATTGTGCAACAAATAGATTTATCTATCTATATTTACTCATAATATAAATAACAATCTATGTTACGCTAGAAACACTATCTAATTTATCAATTGTTTTATTTTATTTTATTTCTTCATATTGGTAGCTTAGTCTACCCCTTATTGTTGATCATCCCACAAAAAGTTTTATAATGCACAATAATAATAATAATTCAAAAACCTTCTGGCAATATGTATTTTAAACAAATCATCGTAATCATAAATAAGGTATTTATAAGCTTGTTAGTTTAAGTGATTATTTATCTAATATTTCGTATATTAACTTATTTTTTCTCTTTACTATTTACATTTCTAATTTTTAGCTTTATTAAAATACAATTTTATCAACATGTATAAAATATTTCACAATACATTGGTTCTACTCAGACCTGCAGATGGTGTAACACACAACACTGAAACATGTAATAGAAAACTAAAGATCAAATAAGGAAAAGGGATTAAAATAATTACATAGAAGATTTATCATTTATTACCTCTTATCAAATAAATACGACTATTTAAAAAAAATAGATAGAGAGCTTGGAGATAGGTAGTTTAAAGTTCTCATCGGGGTGTATAGGGGACAAATATACGTTTCGCTTAGAGTTAAACAGGGAAAATTCAAAATACATGGACAGTTGATAGTCTTTGACGAGTTCAGCTTTTAAAATACATTTTGCAGAGATAATCTGCCGACATTATTTCAACGATCCACTAGTATATTACAAATAATACCAAATATATTTACAAGATTAATGAACGATGTTATATTTTGAGTAACTTTTCAAATAACCTGAAAGCCATAACCGCCGTGCACAGACTGTGTGCCATGATTCTCACTTTATTTCAACGTCTGGGTTAGCCAAATAAAATAAATTGCAAAAATGTAGCCTCTCTTAGAGCGTGTCATTGTTTGTTTTGGAATTATTCAGTAAAATGTTGATGTTTCAGCCAACCAATCAGCTCAACCCCAACTAGCTAGCCCAACTTGTGAGGTGTCCATGATCAATGGGAAGTGCTTGCAGTAAGTTGTTATGAATTTCCGATAAACGCTAATTCTCTTTTTATTTTGTAAGCTATGTACAGTAGCCCCATGACTTCTTTGGTGCTGACTGACAGCTCACAGCTGACAGCCGACAGCTTTGAAAAGTTACCAGACCAAATTATGTATCCCTACGCCGAACCATATGATCTGCGAAAACATGTGTTTAGCATCTGTCACTTCTTACGGTCAAAATTTAGGTATATACCTAAATGTTGACCGTCAGAAGTCAGCTGTGAGCTGTCAGTCAGCACCAAAGAAGCCATGGGGCTACTGTAGTTATCCTCTTCAGTTTACGAATGATCACTATTGTGTTAGACTGGCATGCTGAATATCGGGGTTCAAGTTCCAGTCGAATCTACAGATAGTGGTTTTTCCTAACTGTTTTTCCTCTCTTCTTCCATGCAAACAACGGGTAGTAAGACGTGGTGCTAAATATTATTATTATTCCATTCAAATGCGGGTCGATTACTTATAAAATACTTTCATCCGCATCCCTACAACATGAGAGTATCATATTCATATATGCGTATAATATAAACAGCTAGTAAGACGTGGTGATAACAAAAAAGTCATGTAACTAGTTGATTCTTTATTAGGAACGTGAAATTTAGGAATGAAATTATTTCAGCATATGACTTAAAACAAATTTAATTCTAAATCTTACACAATTTATAAATCCCTGAAATATTTAATCAGTGTGAAAGGGTAGACCCTGATTTAAATAATGAAAAAGGTTTTCGATGGTTGGTGTTTTCTCCGAACCCTTGGATCAAAAGACAGGCGCGCTATCCACTGAGCTTAGGTTTAGGGCTTTTACCCATTTTTATTCTGTAGAAATGGTTGCAGATCTGCTCCCTTTCAACATATGTTGTAATTATGTGTTGTACCACTTTCAAATAAATCAATTTAAATTATTGTAAAAACCAACAGTTCACACTCTTTTTGTATAGAGCTACAATTTATAAGCAAAAAATCATTCAAAACACTATTAATTTGAATTAAATATCCAAGTTATCATAATCGTTAAACATGATTATAGCCGTATCTAAATATTACATTCCTTAAATTGAAAAATGATAGATAAACACGGGAATCAAACCTGTGAGTTTTGACTTAGTGCGCCAATGTTCTGGCCATTGCGCTATCCAGTAGCCATCACTTTGTACAATACGATATTTAGATGCATCGATAGCCGTATTTAACAATTATAGTATCGTGACTATTTAATCCATTATGATAAATGCACCATCGTATAAAATGGTAATTATAATATTGGCAGCATAAAGAATTAGGAGAATGTCTTGGATGAGTGGGAATATATTTGATCGTAAGTCATATTATATGCTAATATACACATTCTGTTTGGTTGCACAATAATAAATAGCATTATATCCTAATGTTGGATTGTTGAATCGAGTGTAGAAGACTCCAACCTTTTCTTCGCCAAAAATTGAGTATTTTGGTTGAACATCCTAACCACCGGTTCAAACTGAAAAAATGTATATATATATAATGATAATAATATTAATATTAATAATCAAAAGTATAAAAAGAAAACTAATAATGATATTGAAAAATAAGAAAATATCTACTATAATATTAAAAATAGCTCTCTTGATAAGTTTATGATGCAATAATGTCTAGCTAATCATAAAATTACTTATTTTTAAATATGGATACAACTTAACTAATATTTTGTGTGTGTTTTTTTTTTCAGAAGGTATATCCATTAGAAAAGATAGCAACTGAAAATTGGAGGAGCTACTTATATTGAATTATTTAAATATGGTGCTTATCTCATAGTTTAAATTTTAATTAAGATATTTAAACATATTCTATTTATATTACTTGAAATAATTTGTGGAATGTTGTGATATTTTAATCTGTAGTTAAAATACTAGAATTTCTTATATTATGTTAAAAGAATAGTGTAGAGAATCATTAGTAACTATTCAAACTATTCATCCTCTTGAGTTCATACAAAAGTGTATATTCCCCTAGGAGTAATTGTGTCAAAGATGGGCGTTTATATTGAGGCGTACACTTGTAAACTCTGACAGGCACACTTTTTTTTCTTTCAAAAATTATGTTTTTTACACTTTAAGTACAATCTCAAAACTCTATTTAAGATTCTAAAACAATTTAGTAGCAAATCTGGACATATATAATAAGGTTTTCACTGTTCTATTATCAAAGTTATTTCCAAACGTGGACAGTTATATAACAGTTAAGTTTCAAACTTAGCCCAATCCATGACCACCAATGGCTACTAATTTTAATAGTCACGTGGCAGAGTATTTAAAATGGCCGCTTGTCTCAAGTGTATCGAGTGTTTGTCTACTCATTTTTAATACATTCACATTTTAAATTACTCTTGGGATATTATGTAATGGAGAATAATTTAATGAACAATAAATTGCTCGAATAATATTTTATTTTTCTTTGCTATCTTCAAATTCGTGTTTTTACAATTTAGTTCGTCTTATAAAATTGGTTTCCAAATTAGTAGAATCACGACTGTCACTTTCAAAACGAGACTATTCCAAATAAAACTTTCAAAACCAGTCCAGTCCAAAGTAAAACCTCAATTACATAAATGTGTTGTTTATATTGATTGGTATAACCATATTTAAAAAAATCTGACAGCTACAAAAACCTACATAAACAATTTATAACCTTATTAGAGTTTTTTAGCCTCATAATTATTTCTCTTTTGTAAGATTTTGTTCAATGAACTTGTCCATATTTGTAAATATACGCCTCGATTGCTTCATTAGTATATTTATTGTAAACTCATAATAAAATAATAAAATGTTAAAATTACAGTGATTAATTTAATTACGTTGGTAACCTTGCGTTCGTTTAATATATAATAGCCTTTAAGGAGAGCCAATACTCGCATTGTCTAATGCGCCAATTTATTGTTAGAATAGACTTCTGGTGACGGAGAGACCGAGGTTTCAATATAGGTTGGATGTACTGAAGGTGATTTTTCCAAAATGGTTTTCCACTTTGCCTCCATGCAAATGTGGGTAAAAATCCTCTAAGCATAACATTCCTAATCCCTAAAACCATAAGAGTAATTAGTAGATAGAGTTTAAGACGAACGAGTAGTAAGACGTGGTGCCAAGAAAAAATCAATTTCAAATCCATTGTGATAAATATGATATAATATAATTAGTCATCTATTCATTTTTGGATCCTGAGACTATTATTGTCAGACCCAAATGGTCTTTTAATGTTGTCCACAGCTTGGAGAAAGTGCATTATATTCCATTCTAACAAAACCTAGAATAGACATTCCAAGTAATTTGTTGGGCATTATTCTAGTAAATTTGGAGCTTCGGCATAAGAAATTCTACAGGGAGAGAATATTTCCCTTCAAGTATAAAATAAATTACCCCACGTGTTAGCCTGGAGAAATGATAAGAAAATCACAATGGAAGGCCATTTTTAATAAACCAAGATGTAATTAGAACTCTAAGCTCTTTGTCAATTTTAAGATAGGGTAGAAGGGAACGCGAGAAAATGCCAGTGTTTTGGTAGCCTTTATGTCAATACATTTTTTTGGTCAAAATAAATCAAATAATATTCCTCCAGTAGAAACATATAGTTTAATTATCTTCACATGGTGATACCAACACTTCTTGAATATATGTGCAGGATGTCCTGGAATTCAAGGACAACTTTTTCTCTTCATTTAAAAAGTTTGTCATCTAATGTCACTATGCTCACGACTGATATTCAACAAATGTTGCTATCACTTCGTGAAGAAAATTAAACTTTTTGTTTCTACTGGAGAAATATTTTACTTATTTTGGTCAAAAATGTTTTGATTCAAAACTGCAGAAACACTGGATTTTTCTCACATCCCTTTCAACTCTACCTTAACTAGGTTTAATGTGAACCGAACGCCCAAATCACTAGGACATAATTTTGGGTAATAGTTCCCTAGAAATATCTCATCAACTCGTGTTTTACATTTAAGGTGGGAGTGCAAGGGATGCGATAATATGTAGTATTTTTTTGCGGTGTTAATATCAAAATATTTTTTGGCCTAAATAAATTAAATATTACTACAGTAGAAACGAGTACAGTTTTTTATACATGGTGATATCAACAGTTGTAGAATATATCTCATGAACAGAGAGGTATTAGATGACAAACTTTTAAAATGAAGATAAAAAGTTGTCATTAGATTCCAGAAAACCCTTGATAGATTTTCAACAAATGTTGAGGTAATGTGAAGAAAATTAAACTATATGTTTCTATTGGAAAATTATTTGAGTTCTTTTAAACAAAAAAGTGTTGATACAAAAAACTGCAAAAACACTGCCCTTAAGTCAATTTCCCTACGCTCTCACCTTAATAAACTAAGAAAGATTGAGAATTATCTGCGTGAGACAAGATAACTGATGGGCAATCCATCAATCTATATCATTAGGAGCGCAGAGAGCTGAAGAAGATATCTCCTAACAACTTCCTCTAGCTACGCGCCTCATTGACCTGATGATCAAAGCGAAACCTTTTCCCAAGGTCATTGTGGCCAACGTTGTGGATACCACCCTAGATCTAAGAATAGGACAAAGTTTTAAATGTAAGATCCACTCCATTGCTTACAGATACATATTTAGATTTATTGATTGGTATACTTATTTATTTAAGATTTTAAAATAACTTGAATATAAAATCATTTGCCGATACTTATACAATAACCTTGACAAAACAAATTTTTACTCTTTTTTTCTAGTATTTCATGTCTTGGTGTCCTTTTAGGTTCTCTCTAAATTAAATCTATTTTAAGGAAACAGGATTAAAAAGTGGAGTTTTAAGAAACTGTATCAGCATCAGCTTGAAGAGTTAGAGAAAACCACAGCAAGAGTAACAATTCTGAAAATCAAACTTAATGGACCATCTCGAGCTTGAAACCGACCACAAATCCCCCGAGGACAAAGTTGAGCACGCCATTCGAGCCTAATGGATTTCGCTCAACACAATTGGTTCACAAATGCGGTACATGGCGTTAAACACCAGCTTTTTATTTAGCAACACATCTTAATACGAATCCGGGTTATCCACATTAATTGCTCCCACTAATAGAGACCGCTATGGCCAAGGAATCTTTCAACCAGAAGAGGTTACCGCTGACCAGTTGAATTTGGAGCGAGGAAGAAACTGATGAGATGCCGCAGTTGGTGCATATCGCTGTGTGTAGCAAAAACTTGGACTCTAAAAAGATGGAAAATAATGACTTTGATAGCTTTGAAATGTGATGCTGGAGAAATCTTGAAAATATCAGGGGGCAGACAGGAAAACAAATAAATAAATTCTAAGAATATTGGGTGGGAAGAGAATCAATTTGAATGTGAATCCTCGGTACAAAGCAAACTGGATTGGACACATCTTTAGGAGGAACTGTCTTTGGCACGACGTTATATAAGGCAAGGTTGAGGGAAAGAGGAGCTTAAGAAGAAGGAGGATTCAAATATAGAATGACTTTAAGTAAAGAAGAAAATTCTGGTAGCTGAAAGAAGAGGTAGAGGACAGCGCAAATTGGAAGTCTAAGGCCCTATACGCACTGCCGACAAGTCTCCGGCTCAAAGGAACATATGAGTGCCTAAACACATGGTCGTCGCAACCAGTGAGTTGCCGAGGACTACAAAAACATAAGTGATGCGCGGTGGATCAGTCAAACAACAATAAAATAAGCTTAAAACTTTCGAGTCACCCAGTTTGGTCCCCCTCTCTCAAAGGTCCGTGAAGTGGGCAGCACCACTAACGGCACAAATTCTGAAACCTATGCCAATATTTAGTTCTGAATTTGTGCCACAAGAATATCCTATCCCCATAATTTGTGCCGCCATAGTTTTTGTGAAAACTTCGAAAAACTGTGGGTGCTGCCAACTTCATGTAGCAGCACCCATAACGGCACAAAGGGGATAGGATATTCTTGTGGCACAAATTCAGCACTAAATATTGGCATAGGTTTCAGAATTTGTGCCGTTAGTGGTGCTGCCAACTTCACGGACCTCTCTCTCAAGTTTATTGCCGACCAAGCTGGCAGTGCGTATAAGGCTTAAGTTCAGTGACGAAAGGAATGGAACTATAGTTAGACAGAACATCTAATGATGATGTTGTTGATGATGACAATAATAATAATCATTACCACCATCATCATCATGAACCGCTTCCAACCACTGGCTAGGTCTGTTTGGAGTGCCTCCTTTCCTCTCAACACCGCTCTTACTTTTCCCAGTCCTCTCCTCTCTCTTCCACACGCCTCCTTCCTACATTCGGCCATCTGTCCCTTGGTCTTCATCTTGGCCTCCTACCCCCACCTCCATATCCAACACCCTCCTTAGCATATTTTCCCTCTCCATTCGTCTCACATGGCCATACCACCTTAGTCATGCCTTCTCTATCCTGTCCTGTTCTTCTACTATTCCTATTACTCTCTCATTTCTCATCCTGTCAAATCTTATCCCGCCAATCCTGATGCTGATAAATCTCATTTCATTTGCCTGCATTCTGATCTCAACCTGTTCCTCCGTTACCCACGTTTCTGCAACTTACGTCAATATTGGTAGATAATGGCCATTGTAGATCACCCCCTTGCACTTGTCTGGCATATCCCTGCTTCAAATAAGTCTTCTCACACTTCTGAAAAACGCCTCCACTTACCTTCCCCTCTCTCTTATTTCTGTCCTATTCCTTCCACTCTCCTCTTCAATACTCCCCAGATACTTGAAATTTTTTACCATATTCAATTGCTCCCCTCTCACTCTTACGCCAGTAATATACCTGTCCTTCTATTACTGTTATTATTATTACTATAGGGATGAGAAAGATATAATTGAAGAGTAATCTACCCGTATTTGAATGAAGGAAGAATGGGAAACCATTTAGAAAAAAAATCATCCTCAGCACACCCAGCTTGGGTTTGAACTCGGGTATCCCAGCCACTTGCTAACCAAGTTTGACGAATTTTACGTTTAGTCTGCGTATCTAAGAATGCAAGAAGAGTTAACTCATTAGAGAACCATTTTGATAACGTAGAGTCTATATCTACTTTAATACCACGGTAAGCGTATAACCCGAACGGGTAGTAAGACGCGGTGCTAATATTATTATTATTATTATTATTATTATTAATACCACGGTTATACTATATATTGACACAATCAAGATCCAAACAAGAGCTTTCCCAAATGTGTTGGTCAACGTTTGATGTTGAATGCTTTCAACCACGAGCAAAAAAAGAGAGGGATTTTTGCTAACACTGGGACAAAGTATCTGGCATCTAAAATATACGAGTTCGATAACCCTGTCCATAGGGGTGGCTATGTTGTCTAAAGTATTAGACACGCATTATACTCTGTCGCCATTAACGCGAAGAGTCGGGATTAGAAAATTGGGCAGAATTTTTACATATATTTCTTAACCATGTTTTTTCTACGCAAATGTAAGTGAACTTATTATTAACCAGCCTCATCATCCTTATTCCTTAGCTTATTTTGTTGATAACCGTGGAACTTAACTATACTAATTGTAAAATTATGTATTGTATACATAGAAACAACAAGTCGTAATAAATAAATGTCAATTATATTTACAAATACGTCTAGAGTAGGGGTCCACAAAATATAGACCAAGGGCCATCACCAGTTCTTAAGTAATAAATAATATTTAGCACCGCGTCTTATTACTCGTTCGGGTTATACGCTACCAGTTCTTAAGGTTCTTGTTTGCAACCCACGGGTGTTAAAGTTCATTATTAGATAATTGAGAGAAAAATATGTAATGTGAATGGTGCATATAGTATTTTATTTGAACATGAAGAATAGCCCCGAACATGGGATTACTCTTGGATATATCAATGGTTTGAGAATCATTGTAATAAGCCAAATGTCCCGGGATCAATATCTGTGTCTAGGTGTCATGTTTAAATCGAAAGAATATTATATTTTGATGCAGCGAAAACCGTAGATAATAAAATTACTAGCTTAGCTATTTAATCCTTCATTTATTATATTCAGTAGAATTATTAGAAAAGGTTTGAATGCAATTTTTGTCAAAACAAATGTATTATAATTATATTATATGACTTAAGCCTAGAACAAACACAACATCCAGTCCCCAACCCCCAAACATTAATTCATCACTGTGAAAGGGTAAACCCACGTATCACCAATGACCAAATATTTCGGACACATCAGGAACCGAACCCGGGACCTTTATCCCAGGAGACATACCCGCTACCAACTTATTTGAGGTTTCATATATCTTGTGTGTATAGGATGTTATTCCACTCAGGAACGCTAAATTTCTCCCCTAGGTACTAAAAGCACCCTAACTTCAGAAGAAACAGTAATTACCACGCATCTACCGAACTGTTCCAGTCAAACACGCTGGAACCGAACAAACCCTGCCAGTGTGTATTACGATATTACTCCGCTAGGGAAGTATAATTTGTCCTCTAAATTCTAAAAGCACCACAACTTCAGAAGTAAGCACCACGTACTTACCAAGACCCTTTTGACCGCCAAGCACATATTTTCTCAAAGACTGCGACACTTGCGCAAGGGGAGTGTTCAATTACACGCGCTAATGAGAAGACACTCACGATCTTGTTAAACATGAGAGATATCACGTGCTTACTTAGTACCCAGAGCGACATGTTCCTACTAAACCAACCGACCTAGAGGCAGGGCTGGCTCAGAGTTAAGAGTGTGTGGAGGGCTACTATATAAATATGTAGAGAGAGTAGTATAGTAGTAGTAAATAATAATAATATTTAGCACCGCGTCTTACTATCCGTTCGGGTTATACGCTTTTAAGTACTAATTACTCTAATGGATTAGGAATCGGGAAGGTTGAATTAGAGGAAGTGAACCCGCATTTGCGTGGAGGGAGAGTGTAAAACAATTTATGAAAAACCACCCCCAATTCACCCGACCAAGATTCGAACCTAGATCTCCCCGTCCTCAGCAGTCAAGCAGCTCAACACGACTAACGCGTTAGCCAACTACGCCACCAAGGTGGGTTATAGTAGTAGTATATATATATAGTACCGCGTCTTACTACCCATCCGGCTTATTCGCCTATGTACTAATTGCACTAATAGGCTAGGGGCCAGGAAGGTGTAATTTAGAGGAAGTGCACCCGCATCTACGTGGAGTGATAGTGGTAAACCATTTAGGGTAAAAAACACCCTCAGCGACCGGAATCAAACCCTGACATCTTTGAAAGTCTAGTCCAACACGATAGTAGCGCGTTAGATCACGAAGCCTCGAGGGTGTCTACGATATTATCCGGTAAGTCTGACTTCTAAGTCTGTTCAAGTAAAGCTCTGTCTATATGCTCTGTAG
The DNA here is from genome assembly GCA_902141385.1 of Timema californicum. Taxonomy (NCBI): domain Eukaryota; kingdom Metazoa; phylum Arthropoda; class Insecta; order Phasmatodea; family Timematidae; genus Timema; species Timema californicum. The sequence goes on along the minus strand of CABFOW010001338.1, from coordinate 4,099 downwards.
AGTATTTATGGTGAGATCAACTTCACATTAACAGGTTTAACTCTATCCACAGAGTCCAGATCAAAGCATTCCTTAAATGTTGGATATATTTTAACTTTTTTCAGGATTCGCCTCGGTGGGGGAATGGTTTAAGGTGGGAATTTAGGGAATGCGAGTTAAAGAAAGTGTTTTAGCAGTAACTATAGCAACAGATTTTTTGAATAAAATAAATAAATAAAATGTTTCTCCATTACAAACATAAGAGATTAATTTTCTTCACATGCTGACCTCAACAGAATGAATATCTGTCAAGGTTGTCCTAGAATTTAATGACAACTTTTTCTTTTCATTTAAAACGTTCCTGATCTAATGCCGCTATGCTCATGACAGATATTCAAAGACTTTTTTTTTAAACCATGCGAAAAAAAATTAAACTAAATGTCTCTACGGAAAAATATTTGATTTATTTTGGTCAAAAAAAGTTTTGCTTAAAAAACTGCAAAAACGCTGAATTATCTATCGTGTCTCCGTCCCACACTCCCACCTTAACGTACACTCTCTGAGCTGAATGGTTATATTAGAACACGACTTATAAACTAACTTAAATCTAGAAAATATTATACAACCAGCTAGCAAAGTACTACTATAGAATAATATATCCATAATTTGTATATGATTGTCTGAGCATTATTGAGATAAAAATATATATTACAATTTTTTTTCTATTAAAAAATGTTGTAGATTATTAAAAAAAAAGATCACAAAGAAATACATATTTGAAAGCTTCAGGGAAATTGATATCCCCAAAAATACGTACAAAGCTTGGGAAAAAATTCAGGCTTATATTTAAACCCAAAATAAATAATTCTGTGTTATACGATTCTATCAATGTGTTGATTCGAATTTTATTCGACGATTTTATTAAATCATGACGTATAAGCTGCTTGAAACAAAATATGATTGTGTAAATATTTAATCTCGTATCAATCTCACTCTCGATTTATATATCGTTCCTGGTTTCTAGAGATGCTTTTGTCGCGCGAACTTTTTATCCGCCGAGATAACCCCAAGATAAAAAAAATCCAAATGACTGGCTTTAAAAAATATGACCACATGGTAAGTTATTGATTTATTTAACCTACCGGGAAAAAATATCCGTTAACTAAATGTTTCTACTGTGACAAAGATATTTATAGAGAATCCTACTGCTATAGTCTTAACATTTTCTAGTTTTGAAAATATTTGTGATCAGTTAAAAAACACAATTTTACTGTAAAAATTCTGTAGAAAAGTTTTTCACATTTTCTTTACAAATTAGTTAAAATATATAAATAAAGTAAACCTAAACAAAATATTTTCAAATTTAAATTTCTAATTGTAATTCTAGAGCGGATATATTAAGAATTCCAAAGATTTTTGGTGAGAGGGGTGTGGCTGCATGGTTTGGCACAACTTTTTTTTATTTCTGGTTGTCCAGTTGAAACTTTCAAGCGGAGGTCCGGCTCCAAATTTAGCCTATTGCAGTACTTATTTTTAGGTACAGCATGGATGAAAAACCATTCTCACAAAGATGTTGTTGAGAAAGGCATCATAAACTCCTAGTGTAGAAGGTTTCAATTATATGGCTGAAAATTTTCAGAAATTGGTCAATAGCCGAGAGCAAATACGGGGAAAAAATGGTTGGAAATAGCCAGATAACAGTAACTGCCAAGAATGAGGGTCTCTTGTTATTTTGTCAACCTTCCATTGAGAGCTGCTCGCATACCCCTGAAAGGTGCCCACGAACCCCAGTTTGAGAACCGCTGCTCTACGCCACGTCAAAATCACAAATTAACATGGGAAACTAAAGGTATATTCCCTCTCGTCCGTAAGCAACGTCAGAATTTATCGCGTGAATAGAAGTTTGGGCGACCAAAACATCACGCGATGAAAGGCCAGAGTGGCAGACTTCAAGAATCAGCGAGATAGTTTCGTATTAATATTGGCCTTTGGATTTAACTTATAGCTTCAGTAATAATATTCCTTATTTTCATCAAATATTTTTAATAATCAATTTTTGAACAAAATGATCACATTACTTACGTACTAATTTAACTTTAGAATATAAATATACAACTAGTCCTCCAGGCATATGGTAATCACCTTGAGAGTCGAACTCGCGAATTTGAAATAGTGTGAAATGCTAAGGCCAGAAATGGTCTATCTTTACGGTTATCTTGTCTGGTGGTGTGAGATCATATGGCTCAAGAGTGGTTTGGAGTTTACTAGATGCGCAGTCCCAGATTTTTTTTATTTTTAAATACCCCTTTTTTTCTCAGCCTTTTCATCTGTTTGGTTTTGCATATTCAGAAAAGTCATGTTTAGTCACAATCAGGATTATGTTTAGCTTTAAATGAAGTCTTAAGCTATTTATAATAAACCACATGATTTTTTTTTATCAATTATATAAATAAATGAAGTAAAAATGATGTTGGAATAGAGATTTAAGCCATACATCCTGTCGTGACTTAAGCGGTAATTAAAGACTCATCTTTATACCACCTAATGCTAATTAGTTTTTTAATTGTTTTAATGTGTAATGTTTCTTATTAATTATCACAACTATTTGCATATTTACACTAATTTTAAGAAAATGTCAAGGCATAATTTTAGATGAAGTGTAACTTTATTTGTATAGACTCAGAGTAGGGAAACATTTGAAATAGAACACCTGGGTTCACTCAGCAGGGAATCGAACCTTTGAATGGAAACGTGTGCGTTATATGTTACTCATGAGTCAAATTGGTTTACAAATGAGAAAATTTGATAACATGACCCACTTTAAAAACCCATTCCATTCCTAAAAAAGAGAAATATATCTTATTTGTCACAACTAATTCAGACGAGTTGGACACATCTCAAAGGTAAGATTTATGTCATTTCTCATTTCAAATACAGCCACGCGATAGCTAGAAAAGTGTACTTTAACAACTTTAATACAATACAATCTTGAAAGCCTCGTGAGTGTAAAATGTGGGTGGAAATTGTATAACCATCCTTTACCCTGGACAGAAAAATACGTGCAGTAGTGAAGAAAATAGTTTAAATGTGTTCGGTGGCTAAGTTACGAGTGTACCCACACATCACACATTGTAGTGATTGATAACATACTACTTTGTTGTGGTCACGTGTCTCAGTGGAAGTTGCAAAATGTCACGCATGTGTAGGCCATAGTTCTAAACCTGGTTTATATCCAGACTCGTTTCAGGAAATACATTCCATTTTGAGATATAATCGAGTGAATCCAACTACATTCCCATTGTGTGTATTTCCTGTGCTATAAACAATAATTAATCCCACTTATTTTCTACTGCTAGTGGGGGTTACATTAAACACTGGAACGCCTTTTATTTTAAATCCAGTATGATGTACTGAATATGTTTGGTCGGTGTGCAAGAACCAAGCTGAGTGCACCACTAGGGTGAGTGGAGTAAAAGTGGCGTTGAACATTTAATAAATCTAATTTCATATGTCTATATCTATACTTATAAAAGGAAGTGTTTATCTGAGTGTGTGTTTGTTTGTGTGCGATGCCCAGTCAAATCTACGTCACGCAGAGATCTGAAATTTTTAACTAAGTTAGACAGAAAGGAGTCCAAATGCACCTCGAAGCCGGATTTTTAAATGTTTAATTAGCTTTTTAATTAATGTATTTTTAACAAACTTTTGAGGGGGTCATGGGCAGTGCTGTGTGGGATTACTAGTATTTCATATATATATATATATGCATGTCTGGGCTACATCACTCGTAACCTAGTTTGTGGGAAGATTAGCTAGTACTTATGTCACCCAAATGTCCCAATCAGATGAGGTGACGGTGTTAGTGAACCTAAGGGTGTAAAGCATTAGAAACTCTTAAATTAGCTAAAGCCTAACTAACCAAACCCTGGTGACCTTAGGGATAATTCCCGTTTCAGGAAAAATATCCATGCTACCAGCCGGGAATCTATGTCGGGTCTACTAAATTGGTAACCAGTCGTCGGTTAATTTAATCAGTTATGTAGCGTGTCAATCAGATTGATTGAACACCTACAAGAAAAAAAGTTCACTATTTATCACTATTTATGTAATTGGGTGCCAC
>CABFOW010001337.1:133686-155308 GCA_902141385.1 Timema californicum | reverse complement strand
TAATAATAATAATAATAATAATAATAATAAAATTAATCAAGTGAGAATGAGAAAGGTTGGAATGAAAATAATATTTAGCCCTTATTTGCGCGGGGAGAGAGTGGGGGAAACCACCTTAAATACACCCAACCGGGATTCAAACTCCGATATCCCTGTTACCTTCATTCCAGTAAAATTGCTAGAAATATACCTTAGACCATCCTTTCCCAAACTTTCTGAATGGCATACCAGTTTTTAAGTCAACTTTTACTCGTGACTCACATAATTTATATGATGATTTAAATAAATTAGGAACTATTAAAAAATCTTTTTATGTAGATTTACATGATAAAACATTTATGTAGTTTATTAAATTGTAAGTTATATGGAAATGTAGCTATAGTATAAAACAAGTTTTTGACAGGTTAGGTACATGTATTTACTAAACAAATACTAAAATCAAATAATGAATTAAGCTTCTTAATGAGTGGTGTGATGCTGGGTTTGTTCATTTTTATAAACCTAACACATTCTTGGATTGTTGCATTCAAAAGTATTTGCATTGTTTCTACATCTAATAATCTTACGTCTCATCTCTATGAATGTTACAATGCACCAAAATGTTGTTCTGTGTTACCGCTTGAACCCTCGTGAAAAGTCTAATACAAGGGCCTGACATTGCTCGAGATACACAGCTATTTAATCATACTTTCTCTCGACCCCTCAAGAGAGAAGTATCGTGATCATAAAAAAAATTAACCCGAGATTTTAATAAATGTTGACATTTTGACCCCCTTAAATCGAAAAGTAGTTTTCGCGATGCCATTTGTTTGTCTCTTTGTTTGTCTATATCTTGGACTAGAGCTGAAACCATTTTACCGTTCGGGTTCAAACTTGGTATCTAGGGATTTCAAAAAGCCTCCCCCCCAGGATTTTTTTTAGAATTAGATATATAACCTTAAAATCAAGGTTAGTTTACTGAAGGGCAAATATATAGATTTTTTTTTCTAAAAATCCGCTCCAACGATTTTGATTATATTTCGTATCCAGGCATTGTTTGGTAATAAAAAAAAATTGCAATTCTGGTTTTCCTAAGAAAATGACTTTAAGGGCAATTTGGAGAAGAGGAGATTTTAAATTTTGTTTATATACTCGTATCTACAGCTATTTGAGAAAAGAAATAACTTATCACTGTAAAGTTGTAGTACCGTCAAAATTTAAAAAAATATTTTAAATTGTAATATATTTTTATAGAACCAATAGTTCCAATGGCGCAAGCAAGGCAAGCACTTCTTGCCTTTTATTGAAGATAGGTAATTATTTTATCTAATGTTTTCAACAATTAGTTTTTTCTCCTGGTAATCATTTAAATGTAATTCAAGCATAAGTGGATTTGAAAAAAGAAATCCCATACATGGCAGTGGCCGTAGCATGCATACAAGACGTGCACCAGTCCATCTAATGGTGTTTGAAAGTTTGTATTTGTCTGACTTTCAGCCCATTGCTCTAACTAGTGTAGTTCTTATTTGCGACGTCATAGATTTTGGAGGGGAGAGAAGGGTAAGAGCTGCGGATGTCAGGTAAAAAAGCAAGCAGCCGAGATACGACTTCTCTTGCCCGAAACGTGACGACTAGAACCGAAGTCTCTACTCCTCTCTTACCCTTTAAAAACATATGGTATGACATGAAAAGGGAAATTAATATATTATCGTCAAGGTACTGACCCCGTGCCTACAGTAGCCCCATGGCTTCTTTGGTGCTGACTGACAGCTCACAGCTGACAGATGATGGCTTTGAAAAGTTACCAGACCAAATTATATATCCCTACGCCGAACCATATGATCTGCAAAAACATGTGTTTAGCAGCTGTCACTTCCGACAGTCAAAATTTACGTATATACCTAAATGTTGACTGTCAGAAGTCAGCTGAGAGTTGTCAGTCAGCACCAAAGAAGCCATGGGGCTACTGTACACATATTTAAGCCCGGTACACACGACACAACTTCTTTTACATAAAGTTGTACAAGCTGTTGCATCCTGAAGATGGCGTCCGTCGTGTGGACATCAAAACTTGTACAAGATCTACTTTGCACAACTTGTTGTATATAATTTCAGTTAAGAGAACGCGTCCTATATCAGCCATTTTTATTGTAGGCCTACAACTTTTGAGTTGTAAACACAAAAACTACGTTGGCTAAACAGTTACTTTAAAAAAAAAAGTGGTCGTAAGAAAAACAGCTAAATGCTTGAAAACAAACAAATAATTATAATTGAAGAAGGTTAGACCCCAAATATAAAGGTTTTCAACTAATAAATAAATTATAAAAAATAGGTTTTTTTTCATTTTCATAATATTTGGGAATGACTAAGAAAGTATTTATATTAAATTCCAATATTTTCCAAATCATTAAATCATTGTTTTTCCATAAAAAGGGCAAAAATGCCAATATTGTATGCCATTACAAATGCCATATGAGCAGTCACTGGCTAAAATTTGTATGCAATCCATGTGACCAAGATATTGTACTTTTTGTACAAGAATTTCTATTATGTGTACTGGGATTTAGAGTTTTGTGGAGTTAATTCTAGCAGGTTCTTTTGTTCTGATGTGTAAATCAATAAAAGCTAACAAAAGCAAGTCTATAAGTATATTTCTATGATAAGTAATAACACCATAATGTAAATCACAGATCAGAAGGATGCCTAGAACCTCAACTATCAAAATAAAATCTCCAAATAGCTTCTTGTAACATAAATTTAAAAAATGGGACCTCCCCTTTTAAGCTTGGCCCCCTTCCAAGCTTGCTTAAGAATTTTGTCACGAGACACTACTGAATAGTTTTTGAAAACTATAAGCAACCATCTATTTTTTAATGGGGTAGTCCTACTTAGAAATATGAAATTGATCGTTATGCTCTTTGGTGAACAGAGATGCTCCTATTTTCTTAATGTATCTGTAATATTGAATAGTATTACTTTTATGCTCTTTAGTTTAGTGTTTCTGCAACAGTGTATATTTTTCGTTTCATAAATGCAACAAGTTTTTAGTGAAGATCTCTATTTTAATATTTAAGAGAAAGACATTTGTGGGGTGAACCGTACCATTTATTTTACATTAACTGCCATTTTTAGTAAAAACTTAATTTATTAAATAAAAAATTTCTACCATTCTTGTTTTTGTTAAGAGTTGTTCGTGTTTCTTATCTTTATGATCATATCTGAGGAATCACATTATATTTCCACTGTCTGCTTTGTATGTAGCCTACTTTCATCCACTTTTTTTTTTTTAATAATTGCTATGTTAAATTTTGTTTGTGACAATTTGCTATCACAGTTTTTCACACACTGTCCGTTCCGTACTGATATCGGGCATCTTCGCATTGCCTTGTATTAAGTTTATTTAATTTACCTCCGACCGGCATTTCCTTTTTGTGGCCCGGTACCAGGTCGCGACCCTCCATTTGGCAAACGCCCCCTTGGACAATTCGACCACTGGTACGGGTAAAATATGGTCTTGAGGATTGGATTAGGTTACCTTAAAGGTTCGTACACCCCCTCCAACCCTAACCCCCTTCACACACAAAACAAAGAAGTGAAATCTCACTCAATATAAATCAATTGATTGGGATCTAGAGTTAAAAATAATGTGCTACTTCATTAACTTTGAGTAAAAGCTCCATTGTTTGTTAGTGAGCTCAAAGTCATCAATTAATATCAAATAAATATTTAAGGTAGTCAACCGTCGTTTTTATCCATGAACCACATCTTACTATCCTTCCGAAATATCCACAAGTTTACTCTAATAGGGTAAGTATGGTGATGATATAATTGGGTAGAAATGTCCTCTCATTTGCATTAAGGGAGAATTATAAATCATTTATGAAATACTATCTTAATATACCCAGGCTGGATTCGAGTCTCAACCTCTCAATCACCAGTAAACCAGACTTGACTAGACTTGACTTTGTTCGCTTGTCCACTTAACGTTTTAACACAATTGTAATCTGATTAAATGGGTTAGGATGAGAAGTATAGGTAAAGAAAATGCACCTGCATTATTATTTAGGAGAGGAGAAGGTAAAATCAAAGTTATAAATCACACGTGAAAAACTACTAGCAATGCCCTCACCCGAGATTCGAAAATCGACCTCCCCGTCATCAGAAGTTCAGTCTAGTGCAAGCCTGAAGCCTAAGAACACGTTATCAGTGGTGGGGGTTAAATCAAACATAAACAATATTTTAATTGGCCTACATAGTCCTTTATCTCTGATATAATAGTTCAGATAAGCGTGTTTGCAGTATCACCAAATCAGTAACGAATTTGAAGAAATTGCCGATAGTTTCTGGGACATCATAAAAATAAGTTTGGTGAGCAAATCAAATTTGTTGACCCTTGGTCTTAAGAAACAACAGGTATATTACAAAAATTCACAATCCATTGGAATCAACTTTTTAAATTCCTTCACCAGACTTGACAGTGTAACTGACTATACTACATTTACACACGAGATAACCAACAGAATCAACGTTTTTCTCTAATAGTGTATTGAATGAGGCCTGGTTTTATTTATATTGCAAGATCATTTCAAAAGTAGTATAAAATTACATAAAGTTACATTTGTTAAGGAAGTTGAAGTTATTTTAAATGTCAATTTAATATTATTAATTTTTAACATATTTCTTGTTAAATAGGACACATAGTTTGGCCTAATAATAAATTCACCCGTTATTTGTGTGTTTTAAATCAGTACTTTTAAAAAACGAGGCTATTAATAATTTTTTCATATCGCTTCTTACTACCCGTCTGGGTTATATGAATATTAGCTAAGCTAGTGTGTAGGGATGAGAAAGGATGTATGTTGAGAAAATGTGCCTACATTTACGTGGTAAGAGCGGAAACCATTTATGAAAAATCACTATATTATTATTCCAAACCGAGATTTGAACCCATACCTCTTTATCACCAGTAAACTAGATTATATGACTCTGAAATTTATTCCACGTGGACACAAATAAAGATTAAAGGGTTAATAATATCTTAATCACCATATTCATTGGCTGCGTGATCTAACACGCTACTCTCGTGTTGGACGAGACTGCCGAAGACGGGGAGATCGGGGCTTGATCCTGGTCGGGTGCACTGAGGGTAGTTTTCCTAAACTGCTTTCCACTATCCTTCCATGCAAATGCGGATGCATTTACTCTTGATTAAACCTTCCTAATTCAAAAGCCATCAGTGTAATTAGTACATAGGTTCATAACCCGAACGGTTACTAATACATGGTGCTTAACATAATTTAAAGGTTAGGAATGATAAGGGTAGTTTTGTAAGAAGTGTACCTGGACAAGGGAGCACCCGACAGGAATTCGTAGGTCGACCTTTCTTCCTCATTAATGGGGTGACATGCAAGTTTAACGTCTTATACCGCCAGGCCAACACTGCAGGTTTGTATGTGCCTATGCGCCTTTTAATAGTCTAACATTAATTGATCTGCTTCGAAGATCTCATGGTTTAAGGTGTCACTCTATCAACATACTACACTGATGAGGACAGGTAGATCGGGGTTCAAATCCCAGTCGGGTTTACTGAAGTGGTTTTTTCAGAAACTGTTTTCCACCCTTCCTCCATGCCAATGTGTGTGCACTTTCTCTAAATGCAACCATAATTTCTAACTCATTAGTGTAATTATTACATATAATTATATATATATCACGAGAACTGGTAGTAAAACGTGCTAAAAAAAACACATGAATAAATTGAAAAATTTCAACAAAACTTGGCACATTCTTGGGCCCTCGCCTTGAAACCATCAGTTTATTATTTTGATGTCATTTTGTGTCCAAGGTTACTCAGCTATAATTAAGAAAGATGACATTCTTTCATTTGGGTCATAAAATGAATTAGTTAAAACTTTTTTTAAATATTTTGAAATTTACTAAAATAATTTCCAAATTAGATCAAATAATTTAGTGGCAAAAAAAATAATCAATAAAACTTGGTACAAACAAGAGTGCTTAGCTATAATTAAGAAATATGGCATTATTTATTTCGGGTCATAAAATGTATTATTTAAAATTACTCGCCTCGGTGGCGTAATTGGCTAACGCGCTAGTCGTGTTGAGCTCGACTGCTGAGGACGGGGAGATCGAGGTTAGAATCTCGGTCGGGTGAACTGGGGGTGGTTTTTCCTAAATGGTTTTCGACTTTCTCTCCACGCAAATGCGGACTCACTTCCTCTAACTCAACCTTCCCAATTCCTAATCCATTGGCGTATTAGTACTTAAAGCGTATCATCCGAACTGGTAGTAAGACGCGGTGCTAAATAATAATAATAATAAAATATTATTTAAAACTTAATTAAAATATTTAGAAAAAATTAAAAATAATGCCCAATTAGAACAAATAATTTAGTGGCAAAAAATATTTCAATAAAACTTGGTAAACACATAGTTCACCTATATGACTTCTTTATTTTAGAGCATATTTTACAAGACAGATATTACCAAGTTTTTAATGAAATATGGGATAATTTAAAAGAGCTGTTCTAAAAATCTACATCTCCGACATTAATACTGTCTAAGTTTGTACGAGTAGGATTCATTTAGGAGCAAAGGTATTAGTCTACAATAAAATTTACACGTCCTCAGTTTTGAATCATAAATATAGTAAGTATATTTTGAGAAAAATAGACATCAGATTTTAGTCTTTCTCACCCTGTTGGTTGTGGTCTAAACTGTGCTCACGTACCATGTGTTTTAATATTTAAAAATATGTGAAAATGTTCTGACAGAATTAGTCAATCACTGTTGGGATATTGACTCTGTTATCAGTTGATACTGGTCGAAAATCTTTACAACTTTACAATTTTATAAGTTTAAACAAGAATGTCTGAAAATAACATTAGAAAATTATAATTCCCACATATGTATAAAATGTTCAGGATTTTTTTCAAAGTAGGTTCAAGAAGGTAGCGGACAATTCTCTCGTGACATGAAATACGAGGTTCGAATATTGACCGAATGTGCACCGAAGGTTGTTTCGCACGTGTGATCTGTCGATGTAGATTACGATTTATTAAAAACTTTTATCAAAAAAATTATTAAAATTAAGGTGCTAATTACTATGGCATTGGTCCTAATAGTGAAAAAATATAAACATTTCAAGAGTTTTGTGTTTGTTTTAAGAATCACACAATAATTTCTATTCTTCTAGAGCAGAGATGGGTAAATGTTTCTCCCTGAGGGCCACATGGACATCTGTAAGGTCTCAAGTGGGCCGCATGTGACAAAAATGTAAATTTACTAAATAATGAACTTTATTATCACACAGAAATACATTTATTAGTCATATAACTATATAACTTTGGTACACAAAGAAAGTATAAAATAAAACCTACCACGCCATAGCAAATAAATTTAATTATGTCATGACTCATGTTGTTTCTTAGCCTACCTTAATGTGGTTTAGTAACTATTCAAACTCTTATCGTTAATAGGATTATTGTAACTGTTCAACATCCTTTGGGGAGACCTGGCGGTCTAGGGGTAAGGTGTCAGGCTTCTATGCTGGCGGCCCGGGTTCAATCCTCGGTCCCGGCACAGATTTATCTGATTACCAAACCCTTCTTCCGCCTCTGACAAGAAGTGTATTAATCACAACTTGTGAATGTGGGGAATACCAGGCCTCCACCGTGGTTCGGATTCCACGTTAAACTGTAGGTCCTTCATTTCATGTCACAATCACCCTACCATTACACATTAGCGTAAGTGCGTACAACCCGAACGGGTAGTAAGACGCGGTGCTAATAATAATAATAATTGACGTCACGGGCTGAAGTTTGCCCACGGCTTTTCTAGAGATTAGTATTATTATTATTAGCACCGCGTCTTACTACCCGTTTGGGTTATACGCACTTACGCTAATGTGTAATGGTAGGGTGATTGTGAGATGAAATGGAGGACCTACAGTTTAACGTGGAATCCGAACCACGGTGGAGACTTGGCATTCCTCACATTCACAAGATGTCTTGTCAGAGGTGAAGGAAGGGTTTGGCAATCAGATAAATCTTTGCCGGGACCGGGGATCGAACCCCGGCCGCTAGCATAGAAGTCTGACACCTTACCCTTAGACCACCAGGTCATCTACTAGAGATTAGTAGATCCGGGTAGAACCCAGGTGAAAAATCACTTAGGTCAACTTTATTGCTTGTCAAATTCGCAGGTTTTGTAGTAAGACTGCGTGTTAGTTCAGACGTTTTGTGAGTTTGGTGCGAATTTAAATCTCATTACCTTGTTTTTAGAGACTTATTTTGTTGTTGTAACATTGAGAACCCTATAATAATAGCGTCTATAAATTCACATATTAACGTGAGTTTAGTTAAATTTATGTTATGAGATTGTCATTGAAAATTTGTAGACTTTGCTACGATAATTCACGAAGAAATTTTTTTAATTCTAAAATATAAATAAAATCAAAATTGGTTTGGAAGAAAACGATAGATTTATTTCAAAATAAATGTTTTTTTTTCTGAAATTGCGACGTCCACTTTGAACATTTTTGAAATTTTGACATTTTTAACACTTCTTTGGCTATAAGCTTTCATTTAAATCTCAGTCGGATGGACTTAAGGTGGTTTCTCCTAAATGGTTTTCCACTCTCCCTCCATAAAAATCCGGGTACACTTTAAAAAATATATTAAACTTTCCTAATTCCTAACACATTAGTGTAATTAGTTAATATGCGTATAAACCGGGTTGAAGTGACAAATAATCTATGTAAACAATATATTAGTACGAAAATGACTTTTAGTGTCTATGAGCCTATAAATCTCAATATGTGAGTGTATTTTTAATAAAATGCACCAGCACTCGTCTGGAAACTGTAAGTTGTGAAAGTAAACCACTTATAATGTATCCGATGTACTAAACATCGGCCCTAAGATCACTCATCTGTGTGGACTCCACTACCAAAACTGTTAATGCCTTATTCCTAAAACTGTTTAACGCTTTACCTGAAACATAACATATTATTTACTATTAAACTATCTTCGTCTATAGAGCTTGTAGAGTATTTCAATATTTTGTTTTCAAACCAGTCTAAGAATAGCTAGATTAGTTTTACACTCCTGTTAAAAAAAAAGCTATATTGAGAAGGCTTGTTTTCCAGGATTTCTTCCTGGTATAGCCTCTATTGTGTGTAGTGAGTGAAGACTATTTTTTAGTAAAAGCTGGAGAAAACCCGAGGTAGGCTTGGCACAATTTTTATTTAGATACTCTTGAAAATAAACTTTGCCCACACGACTTGAGTCAGAAAGGGCACTGAGGTTTCAAGAATCCAAGGGTGTACAAAGGTGCGATAGGCGTTTCACCTGTAAGTAGCGGGTTCATTTTACAACATTGTTTATTGTTAATATTTAACAAACCGCCTCGGTGGCGTAGTTAGCTACCGCGCTAGTCGTGTTAAGTTCGATTGCTGAGGACGGGGATATTGAGGTTCGAATCTCGGTCGGGTGAACTAGGGGTAGTTTTTCTTAAATGGTTTTCCACTCTCCCTCCACGCTAATGTGGGTTCACTTCCTCTAATTCAACCTTCCCAATTCCTAATCTATTAGCGTAATTAGTACTTAAGGCGTATAACCCGAACGGGTAGTAAGACGCGGTACTAAATAATAATAATAATATTTCACATTAGCCAAACCTTTACGTTAGTTATTATCAGAAATGTAGAAGTTGCCTAAAAATAGTGGTTAGTCCTGATATAATAATAAAAACAGTCTACAAATATAACGTCAGCGAGACAAGGAGGAGCGGTGGTTGTCCGTTTGCTTATTTTTGCTTAAGGAGGGTGTAGGGGGTCTGAAATTGCCAAAAAGGTGCCTGCGTAATACTTGCATGCCTCCTAATAAATAGATCGTAATCAATTACTATGATATGGTTTGTGTAAAATAGCTCGTCATTAGGATAAATAACTATTTTGCTTCCAAGACTAATATAAAATACCATGAATATTAGCTCATCAACAATTTTTGATCCTCTTAACAAGAGATAAAAACTGTAAAGGTACTTGATCTACTTTAATGTACTCTCACGTCAGGTTAAGTGACTTTTGACATGGGGCAGAAGGGAGGGTGGATGCTTTATATTCATAGTTAGACTATCGATTAATTTAATTAGGATCCCATTTGAAAATATATTTTAATAAACGTACGTACTGTACATTTGTGATAGCTGAGATTCAAGGGAATATATATAATAAACTAAAATTAAACCTAAGTCTAATTGATGTACTGTGGGGAGGCAGTGGGGGCTACCTCTGTGTTCCCTAGTAGGTACAAAGGATTTTTTAAGTGTGCAAGTGCGACAACCTAGGGATCGAACAACTTGTAAAAGGGGGGGGGGAGGAGGTTACCTAAATTAATACCCAGGTATCCAAACAAATACTTTTCGGGTACACGCAGTGTTATAGAACAACAGAAAACAGCGACCCCCCAGACCCCGTTCCATGTTTAGAATTCATAAAGACAATGCGGCGAGCCGCACAATCGTGAAATGAATAGGCAACCATCCGCTGCTATTTCCAGTTGATGAATGCGCCGGTTTTAACTTTTTATGCGCCGACTGTACAAAAGAGCTGGGTGGTGGGTGATTCAGTAGTTGTAGTGAATTCTTTTCATGGGTTGGGTGATGTGTATGGGGGGATGGGGGAGGGGAGGTACACAACACACACACACACACACACATAAAAACCACATGAATAGGACCTGCCTTACATCGCTATTATGTCGGCCCCATTTCGTCAATTGTGTTGGCGGCGGTGGAGTGTGCGCGCACGTGGCCGTGCGGGTTTTCCCCTCCTATCTTCCCACTCCTCCTAACACCCCCACCAAGGGTTTTCAGTGTAGCCAACCTTTGTCTCGGTTCGGTCGCGCAGAGGAGCCAACCTTTGTTTCCCAAACTACTCTGGGTTTTTTTTCCAGCCTACCCCCTTCGGGGTCTTATAGCCTCGTGATTCACCGCTAGAGAAGGCAACCGCAAGATGTGGCATCCTCTAGCTATGGATCAGCTACGAAAACATGCAATGAAGGATTTAATACCCTTGAAGAATGTGCTTGGCTACCCTTGTAATGTGGACAAATAGTTTCTATAGATCGGAGATCGGGAAACTTGTCTGTAACCTTCGACCAGGCGTATACAACTGGATATTTTTTTTAAAACCTATAATTCAGTGGTCACCAACCTTTAAATTACCAAGGGTGCATTTAAATTTCTAAAATTTTGCATGGGCACACTTTTAAATACAATTGTTCTTACAAACAGTTAGGCTAGTAAAAAATAATTTGTTTTGGCAATACATTGTCACACTACCTTAGACAGAAAATATTATTTAATGAAACGTTTAAAACAAAAGTACGTAAAAATGTGATGTGATGTATGTAACGGTTGGAACTGCATTTAACTTATTAGCTTTTTAAAGTCCGGATCGTAATTCGACACTGAAGTTCTTAAACAGTCCCTTGGATTAGCATCTGAAAGGCGAAATTAATATTTCGCTTTCACAATTTTCACTATGAAGAATGTTGATTCATACAGAAAAGATGATACAAAATACTATTTAATCTTCATTGCTAAGATAATCAGCAAAATAAATTTTGTGTGATCTTCTAGTTTCTAGTAATATTTGTCTGTATGTCAATCCTTGAAGGATAAGTTGTTCTGTAGTTCCCAAATTTCCGATTTCAATTCTTCAACATTCGTTTCGGAAATTTTATTAATAGGCTATGTTTGGCAATGATACTGATATCCAAGATATCAAATTGATTTAAAAATTTAAGGTCTATATCATTAGCTCAATTTCACGAAATTATGCAAATCTTTGATTGAATACATCGCCCAACTTTTCTACGTGTCCGCCATTTAATTTGATATAAAAACAACCGTTTATCGCAATCCTTAACATGTTTAGCAAATGTGTCAATACTTTTTACAATTTTATTTTTATTTTCGAATTGAACTAAATTTCAGTATAAATATCTTGATGGGCGCATGCATAAAAGGGCCGACGGGTGTACGTGCACCCGGGGGGCTGGGTTGGCAGCCCCTACTGTGACTCAATTAATTATCTCAGTAATCGGATAAACTTGCAACGGTGGGCCCATGGTCTAAATGTCAAGCCTCACGCTCATCTATTTTGACTTGACGGTGACTGGAAGGTTGGGGTTTGAATTCCAACTGGGTGTATTTTTTTTCCTGAATTATTTTCCCCACTTTTTCCACGCAGACTTGGTTACATTTCCTCTACATTTTACCTTTCTCAACACTAACTCATAATTGTGTAATTAAATGCTTTAGAGTATAGTCCATACGTGTGGTTAGATGCAAAGCAACAGCAAATTAGCCGGATAGGACTAGGAGAGTGGTTAGCACAAATGACTTCGGAGGTCGGGGTTCATCACCAACTAGGAGCGATCCTGATGCAGTCCATACAAATCTACCATCCTCGTCCTGTTCTCCTAGATTGTATACAACCTCTCAGTCAACGTGTGGCACAAAAGCAGGTGTGGTACAAATGGTTAAGAGCGCTCAATAAACGCTGTCTCAGGATCAATTAATCCCACACCGATTGGCACGCAAACAAAGGCATATGTCTCATCTTGTCTGAGTTTCTGGTAATGGGGAGACCTACGTTTGAACTCCACGATAACTTCCAATGCCCATCCCTGTGGATGAGGGGTTAGAGTGGTATTCCACAAGTCAAGGTGACTTCCGCTTTGTGATGAGATGACGCATATATTTACTGTTTGTATGCTGATTTACACTTAGTAAACATTCATGAGCCAGCTCTGGGTGTATAGTATTGGTCTTGCTCCTACTAGATTAAGTTAGTTTGCAAGTCATGTGTTTCCTTTTATAATGCAGATTATATCCTCAAATAACAATGACTATAATTTTTAAATCTGGCACCAGCGGGCAGGCAGTCCAAACGTCGCTGGACGGCCTAATGAAGGTGGTAATTACTAAATGATTTTAATCTTCACCCCAACACAGATTCGGGTATATTTCCTCTAATATAACATTCCTCATTCCTAACACATTATTGTAATGAGCACATGAGCGTGTAGCTCGAACGGGTAGTTAAAATGTGGTGCAAAAATATTTATACTTTAGATGGGGTGCAAAAGAGGGTGAATTATGGCCAGTATTTTTACAATTTTCCAGGCAAAACATATTTATGGCTTAGCTCAATATAATATTTCTTCAGTAGATATCCCCTACTGTACGTTTGGTTTAGTTTTCCACCGTATTTGTCATGTGTATAACATGCTTATTGTAATTGAAAAGAAAAAGTTTTCATCAAATTCCACGATGACCATGGCAACTATTGTTGATATTACTATTTTAGAAAATTAAACAAAATTTATTTACTGAATCAATATTTTATCTATTTTGCCCGAACAAATATTAATTCCATAAAACTACTATTAAAGTACTAACCTATATTCGTGTTCCCTCCCAACCCACCTTAAACAACAACCGTAATAACTATAATCTAACACTGGTCAGACTACTGGGATCCAATGCATTAGATCAGTCGGTAGCATGTCTGTCCACTGAGTTAAAAGTCCAGGGTTCGATTCCCGACATGGCCGAAAAATGTATCAGTGGTGCAATGTGGGTTTCCCCTTTCACAGTGATGAATTAACGGCCTGGGACTGGATGTTGTGTCTGTTCTAGATTTAAGTTAGTTTGCAAATCGTGTGCTGATATAATTGGTTGGTTCAGAAAGTGCACCTTAAATACCTCAAATGAATATAAAAAAAATGATTAAAAATTCAGATAACCGATTTGAATGATAACACTTTTGATTCACGTCATTCGCCCTTGAAACAGTCGATAGCGTGCTGCCACAAAGAAAACTTGTATGGGATGAGTGTGAATAGTCCCTCTCCCCCTCTCCCCCTCAACCCCCCTCCCACTAGATCTCATCCCCTCTAACCTCATCAATTTTGTCTCTGGTTCTCCCCAAGTCACTTTAGACTGGTCATGTCTAAATAATTGAGTTGTATTCTTTTGGACAAAGAAACCCAGAAATTTCCCCTTTGCGAGCAAAGCTGTCAGAGCTGTATAAAGTTTTAATATTTATACCTTAAGGTGATTTCATATGTCAAAAATAATTTTTACCAACTCATTTATTCATTTGTCAAAAAGGGTAAACGTTCAAATATTATATTTAGAAAATTATAATAATTTATACTTTTGCTTAGTTCTCTACATTAAATTAATTTATTCAGCAAATTACTAATCGGTTGTATTTTGATCTTAAGTAGAATTAAACCTTTACCAGTAAGCAAGAAGAGAAAGGAGTAAGTCTCGTGTAGTATGGATTACCAGTGGCAGGGAGGTTGTGGCTTGAATCCCGACTGTATGTACTAAATTGTTTCTTATTCTCCTTACACGCAAATGTGAGTTAATTTCCTTTAAATGTTACCATTCTCTTACTTAGCTTAGCAAAGTAAATATATGTGGGGACCCCGAATTAATATTAAGACGTTGAGAAAATATAAATAAAATCAATAATAATTAGATAAGCCTAAAATAGTATGGTTACACTTTTGATTAATATTACCTTTGTTTACTAAGAGGCCTACAAGATTTTAAAATACATTGCTGCTTGGATAATATCAATTTTATTTTAATAATAAGGCAATAAAACCAACAGAATGTACTTGAAGAATTATTTACACAAAAATCACGCACAGGAGAATGTTAGTTAACGTCCTTCTGTATGATCATAAAACCTTATATCTACTGCCTGCATTACACACTTGCTACGTAGTGTAGCCTATCTATATTAATACACGTCTAATGGTGTCAGTATATTTGATTTATATCTGTTCGGATAATATTTAGTACTTTTTAATGAGATAGAAAGCTAAAATTTGGGGAAATTGTAGAGAAACCATTCAAGCGGCGCGCAAATGTTTCAAACTTGAAAACGGATAAATAATAAAAATTACAACAAATAAAAATGTGATTTATTTAATTATTTTAATTAATCTATATGTTGTTTTCATTTCAAAAGCAAGGAGAACCTAGGATATAAATTTCAATTTCAAATCTAAAGAGAGATTACAGATAATAATAAAGTAACCTGTATTTATTATTAAGTTGATTTGTATTCATATTAGTTAGCAAAAAGTGTTTCTTTGGTCAATGAACATTTTACAGGTAACGTTAAAAGTATTTATTTAATTTTGGATTCCATTTACATGGCAAAAAAAAAAATGTATTCATACAAACCGATTACAAGTCTATTTAAAATACAACTAACTCTGGAGAGTAACAAATGACATAACCTCATAAATAAAACTAATATTTGATTGTTGGTTTGTGTGAGTATATGACGTGTTTACGCTAGAACCCAAGAACTGAACAAGATATATATATTTTTTTTAGCGTCGCGTTTTAATACCCGTTCGGGCTAAACGTTTATGTACTAATTACACTTGCATTTTAGGGATAAAGAAGGTTTAATTTTAGAAAGTGTACTTGTATTTGCGTGAAAGGTAAGTGGAAAACCATTTAGGACAAACCACCCTAAGTACACCCGAACGGGATTCGAACCTTGATCATCAGCAGTCGAGTCTATTGTGATAGTGGGGCTCGCCTGAATTGCGCCGATTCTCTTAGCTCGGACCCGAATTGCGCCAAGAGCTTAAAAGTGCCCCCCACACCGGACCCGAATTGCGCCAATACCCCCCTTCCCAAGACAGGACCCGAATTGCGCCAACTCTGAACATAAACAAATATTAATGCTATGTCTGGCGGTAAGAAGGACACAAGTCAAAAAATATAATTTAGTTAACTATATTTAGCTTAAAATCAAACAATATTATATCAAAGTGATATTTCCGTTTTAAAAAAAATTGTCAATAATAGCTAGATGTATGCTAAATAATAGTATAACAAACATAATATAAACAAGTCATACAAAAGAGTTTTGGAAGGACACACACTTCACAAAGCTTAATCTGTCTATTTCTCCATTCCTAAACTGTTTTAAGTTTTTTTTTCAATGAATGATTGTTTCAACTTAGACTTATTATCCGTCTTTTGCACATTACCATCTCTTACGCTATTGATTCGATTGTACGTGTCAGTTTGGACCGATTTTAAATTTTTTACGAAGACAAAAATGTTTGGGTGTGGAGAATCACATGATGAATTAAATCTAGAATGGAAGCTCTTGCACGCATTTGTTGTCCTCCATAAGTCCGATGAGTCAGCTGCCCAAATGCGCGGCGGGAATGTCGCTTGCTCCATCTCATATATATATGTTTCAGTTGGGTAATCTGCGAAGCTCGTCAGTTTTGTATCAGCTTGTTGGATGGTGATCAGATCGCAGAAAGCGTCTTATACTTCTTCGGACCTCAAGTAAGTGAGCCCAAAACAGTAGTGGAGCCATTTCCCTCCATCCGAGTTTTCGTCTTTGTACGTGGCAGCCAAACCGAACTTTTGAATCTTTCTCCACCTAAAAGGAATCACAGTGGATGTTAATGATAAAAATATTAAAAGGAAGCAGGGAGGAAAATAGGAACGTAGCATTCTTTGAAACATAGTCTGATTTAATACAGATCATAAATATATTCTACAAAATAGCCTATCAGTGACCGTAGCTAAAAAAATGTGGCCGTAATCATATGTACCAAAATGCGATGGCACACCCACAGACAGGAAAAATTTCACTTTTTTTGGCTGGCATATGTTTAAAATGGCCAAGAATAACAAATAAAAAGTAGGCCTACGACAAAATCGCAGATAATTTTTCATAGCGTATATTCACTTTTTAATTAATGGGTCAGCTGAGACAATATCATTCGACGATTTGATAACTACACTTATATGTATCTCTGTGTTAAAACCAAATAATAAATCATTTTATTTGGTTAATATTTTTAATTTGAGTGTTTTAAATTTGTTTACCAAATGTTTGTTTTATTTTACTAAGCGCACAAGTTGTTAATGATTTTGAAAACTAGTCACCAAAAACTATCATTTTTTTAGCACCACGTCTTACTGCCCGTCCGGGATATAGCCTATGTACTAATTACTCTTTTGGTTAGGGATTGGGAAGGTTGAATTTATAGGAAGTGCATCCGCATTTGCGTGGAGAGAAAGTGGGAAACCATTTAGGATCAAACCCCCTCAGTGCACCCGGCTGGGTTCGAACCCCAACCTCCCCGGTCTCGAGGGCCAGTCTAGTGCGAGAGTTGCGCCTTAGATCGTCCGGCCATCCGAGGGGGTAAAAAACTATCCTTGAAATAGTTTGTTTTACCCAAAACTAAGTAGGCCCCTCACAATGTTATTATTCATTATAAATGCACGCCAATTTAAAAAAAATCGTTAAAAATATTTTCAAAATATTTTAAGGTTTTGAAAACTAGTCATATACTTCCCTTAAAAGAACTTTGCCCCCTAAACCAAATAAACAGTATTAATTTTCATCTTAAATACACCCAAAATGTAGCCTATGTTTAAATCAAAATTGTTAATGATATTTTTGAGAAATTTTAAATTATTTCAAATTAATCATTAGTAAACTGCCCATAGTTCAATTATTTTCTGAAGATTGATTATACAGTTCTATTCATCATTTAGAAAAAACTCTCCAGATATACACTTTGAATAAAAAGATCCTGGTCAAGTGAACTGAAGGTGGTTTTTCCTAAATGGTTTTCCACTCTCACTACATGCAAATTCGGATTCACTTTCTCTGCATTCTATCAATCTCATACCAAAGCCTATCAGCATAATTAGTACATAAGGAGGCCTATAACTCGAACAAGTAGTAAAACGCAGTTCTAAAAATCCTCAACAGTGAAAAATATAATAATCAAGTCACAAACTATATAACATTATTTATGTAAGGTTGTGAAATAAAATTGTTTTGCATACCATGCTTGCGCTAAATGAAATCGACAGCCCACTATCCTGGTTTGTGGAAAAGTCGACACGATGCACTCGTGAATCGCTTGCTCGAAATCAATCACAATGTATAAAGGTTGAAGGTGAAGTTGTCTCTTCTCGTACTCCTCCTTTAGGATTCTCATAGCGTCAATGTACCTCTGCTTTTTCTTGTTTTTAAGTAGGCAAAAGACTAGAGGCATGTATGACCATCCTAAATACCCATGTACAGTAAAAAGCTGAAGAAAATATTTCGTTGCAAATTTAAATGTTCCATCCATTAACACATTTCACTCTGGCACAAATACTCAAGATTCGAGTCACAAGAAAATATCACGATTCCCTTCACTTTTTCGTTTCTCAACAAAAAGTTTTCGTCTTGAATAGTTTTTATTTCAATTGAATTTATGGCAAATTGAATTTCTTCGGAAGATTTAGGCAACTTTGGCAGTGTTTTTAGTTTAATGTAATTGATGTTGTTCCTGATACATTTAATGTCCTTGCGGGTAAATGTTTTTGTAGTTTTTTTCTGTGTCTGTACCTCTGTGTGGATTAACTTTGAAGGCCTTACTTCAATCTCTTCAGCTTTCCTCTTAACTGCGTTGCTAATAGATCTTCTGTTCAACTCTTGATCTAGTAGTGGTTCGAGGTTGTGTTCGTTTTCAGTCAGCGAGAAAATATTTCCACCATCAAGAGTAAATATTATAGCCTTGCAGTCCTTTTTAGTACATCTCCACCTCTCTTCCCTCGTCAACTTTAATTTATTCACCTGTCGATGCGTATATTTACGATCGACAATCAGAACTTTACCTTTTTCACTATAAATCCTTTCCATATCAATAATTCTCGCTAATATTATTACAGTTCACACAAAACCCGAAAAAAAAACCCACCAGGACAGTCACTGTTGTCGAGACAATTAATAATTATTGGACAGACGGATGTCAATACTACTGTTACAAGTCCTGTTGGGGGCGGTGCTAAATAATAATAATAATAATAATAATAATAATAATACAGGTATCGTAGGTGTAGGCATCACAAGTGATAGCTAGTGGCCCGCATCTTACTAGCCTTTTTGAAAGTTTGGTATATTTACTCTCAAGGGATAGGGACGAGCAAGGTAGAATTTAGAAGATGTGAACAAATTTTTTTTTATAAGGATGATAGAACATCATTTTAGGAACATCACCTCAATACACCCATCTGAAATTTAAATCCCGATCTGGCTGTCATCCGTAAAGTAGACAAGATTAGACTGCCACCTTTGTCCACGTGACCATCGTTGTAGGTTATGTAGAATGTAGACAATAAATTGTATGAAAATGTTCTTCAAGAACAGGGACCTAAATGGGTACTAAGAAGAGGAAATTCAATAATAGACCAGGTGTTGTATTATAATTCAGACGTATGTATGCATATCCATAATTTGAATACGCTAGAATTGAGATAGCTGAAATAATTTTACTATGGTTAAAACTAAAATATACAAAGGGTAATATACAGAGCATATAATTATCTTTGAATATATTTCTGGTTCGATTGTAATTGTATGTATAATTACCAGTTAATCGTCAATAATATGGCTCATAGCATCTTGATTCAATACTAACTTGCGTATTCCTCCATGAACGATCGAAGCGAAAGAAAAAAAACTCTAGTTCTAACATTATTTAAAACAAAATACCTTTACCTTTATAACAGTTATTTTGCACCTCTGGGAACTCGGTTAAAGGATTCCTTCTAGCCTATTCTTGTTTTCTGGTGACGGTGAGGTCAGGCTTCGAATTAAAGCACGGTGAACTGGAAATTTTCCTTATAAATGGTTTCCCATTTCCCCCTAAGCAAATGCTGCCACGTTCTTTCTAAATTATCACTTTCACAACCCCACTCCATTGGTTTAAATTTTCAGATAGTCCGAATGGAGGGTAGGGTGTAGGAGAGGCCTAATAAAACAAAGAGGAATTTGGCCAAGTAACACGAAACACAAGAAGCATTATCTACCTTAATGTATTCATAAGCCAATACATGTGTTATCCAGCTATTATGTTTGACAACCGGCTTCACAGACTAGTGGTTGGATACCCTGGCTGCTGACCTAAAGATCCTGGGTTTGATTCCCGGCTGAAGCCGGGTTTTTTCTCGAAAGAGGAATAATTCCCATGATAACAAAGGTTTGGTTAATTAGGCTTAAGTTAGTTTAATAACTTGATTGGCACCACCCCCGTCGTGTTAACTTTCATCATCCCTCATCTCATCGGAACATGAAAAGATACTCCACGAAAAAAGAATGTGCGATTAATACATTCGGGCATCCCCCTGGTCAATGTTAGATTAGTCAGTGGCTAATCTGGCCGTAAACTGGGCTAAGGAGTGAGGTAGCCCGGACACTATTTTTTTTATTACTTAGCAGCGGGTATACATTTTGACAGTTGTGTGGCTATGTCAGGCTAACTTTTTGACAATTTTTACTGTTCTAAATTTATTATATATTTCTAATGCATAGGTGAAGAAACATTTTTATTCAACTTAGAGCCAGTGCAATGATGATGATGATGATTATTATTTGTAATATTTAACGTGAACTTTCCAAACTGACTGACTATGTCAACGTTTATATATTAACTCGCTCCTATATTAGACACACCATCCAGTCCTCCGGCCGTTGATCCTTCACTGTGAAAGGGGATGTCCTAATTCCAACGATGACAACTTTTTTCGGCCAAGCCCGGAATATAGCTTGGTACCTTTATTTCAGTGCCAGTGGGGGAAGAAAATAGTTATTACGAACTTAGGATGTCTTGATAATTCAAAGAAGCCGTATATATAAGTAAATACATTTATAATAGCCTGATTTTGATTTGAAGAACAGGCTAGAAAATTCAAATATATTTTTTGTGGCAAACATTGATGATATCTTACGATATTATTACTATTATTATTCCTATATTATTGTATTATTTTGTAGGTATTGATAATAACTACCAAAAGTGATAGTTGCAGATAACATGACTTGATAATGAATATATTAAAATGGTTTCAGTAACTTTAGCTACTACCAGATAATGTTCTTCCTTCCAAAATCAGGGTATCGACTACTGCTCACCCATCATAAATATTATCTATAACTGGAGAAAATCTATAAAATTTCTGAAAAGATTAGGCCTATTAATTATTTATTTTAGAGTTTTTTTTAAGTTAACTATTCTACTATATACTTTTAGTATATAATTATAATTTGTAAAACACTGGTAGAGTAAAGAAATAACTGTTTAGAGGATCGGAGTTTTTCTATCCCTGTTTTATTTTTAGCACCGCGTCTTAATACCCCTTCGGGATATACGCCTATATACTACTTTCTATAATGTGTAAGGGATTAGGAAGTTTGAATTTAGAGGAAGTATACCCAAATTTGCACGGAGAGAAAGTGGGAAAACATTTAGGAAAAAAAACAACACTTTCAATGCACCCGACCAGGATCGAACCCCGATATTTCCATCATCAGATGTCTAGTCTTACATCCCTGTTATAGAGGGTATTTCCTATGTTGAAGAACGTGATGAACGCTCTCATTAAGTTTATGTCTGTAGCGTTTAACTGTTTCACTTTTATGATTTACTTCACCTCCATAATCTGAACGTACCCATTGATTAAAATGAATGGTGAAAGAGGGGGGGGGGGG
>CABFOW010001337.1:102362-124674 GCA_902141385.1 Timema californicum | reverse complement strand
GTCTACTATTTTATAAATTAATATCAAAAATTACAGTTGCATCTCACATCACTTGACGTATGAATACATTAAAGTAGATCTAGTAACTCTTTTAGCTGTCAGATAAAGTATTTCTTAAAAAAATTGGATGGTGTCAACTATTCAATTTTTTGAGTTTGGTTATTTAAAATAATATAATTGTCTTTACATTATTCATTATTTCAATTATCACGGTTCCTTGGATGACAGTATGACTCAGACGACCACATTTTTTCTAGATTTGGCATATATTAATATATTTCATACTATGAAATTTTATATCTAAATGATAGCCTATCTTTATTTCTAAATAATTTCGTCAAATGGGGATTTTTAAATTTAATTTGATGCATTATTAGTTGAAATCTAGATGGTGGTGGGTTCAGACTCCCATTAGTCTCTCCTTGACTACGTATCTGGTCGATACAAAAGACTTTTTTTATAAAAACATGACACCTTAGTTTGGATTAAATGGAATAAGGGTTATACGCATGTGTATTAATTACTCTAATGCAAGGGTCGGCAATGCGGTTCCCGCGGGCACCATGGCGTCCTCTTGACAGATTTTAGGCACCGGCCTTATATTTTGTAATTTTGTACATTTTTTGTTAAAGAGTATTGTTTTATAAATAACAGGATGGTTGTCGAGTATTATTTAAAATTAAACTTCTTTGTTATATAGTCATCATTAGTCCTCAATTTATTATTCCATTACTATCTTAATAAATATGTCTTTCACAATAAGCCCACTTTGTAACATGCCTCAAAATTTGAGGCTCAAATATTTAAATCTGAAAAGTGATAATATTATATATAGTTAATGTTTAATTTATTACATTTAAAATATGTATATTCTCAACTTGTCACTAATAAATAAATAAAAGGTGAAAATTCAAACATCAAAATCAACATTTTTCTTGGCGCCCTCAGAGTAAAACATATTTCGAAAAATATCTCTTCACCATCAAAAGTTTACCGACCCCTGCTCTAATGAGTTAAGGCTGAGTAAGGTTGAAATTAAAGAAAATGTACCCAAATTTGCGTGGATTTAGAGTGGATGACCAAATAGGAAAAACCACCATTGGTACATTTGACCAAGATCGAACCCTGATCTCCCCGTCATTGGCAGTCTAGTCCATTTCAAGAGTGACTCTTTATACCGTGCGGCCACTGGAGATGCTCCTACTTAATTTGAATCCCTACAAATTCTATCTAATATATTCTTGTTTTCAGAAATATATATTATATAAAGCATATTTACTAAGCATAGAATCACATGAACCTGAAGTTTAGAGGGTTAGGGTTGGGTGTAAGGAACGCTAGCTAGGGTCACTAGTTTTTCAGTTTTTTACATATAATAATATTACCAGTTCTTAAATATTTATAATGAGAATAGTGGCATTTAAACATAAACTTTATAAATGAGGAGAAATTGTCTTGTTAAAATTCCGCGATGACCTTTACAAGTAGGGCTTAACAAGCTGTTAATATTAATATCTATATAAAATTAGACAAAACATACATACTGAAGCAACATTTTGTTTATTTGGTCTAAAGAAGGGTTTTTGCTATTAAAATTGTGTTCATTTTCAGCCCACATTAAGGCGACCGCAACGGTCAGCGAAAAAGTATCAATCGCTGTCAGGATACACGGCTTAAAATACAATGATCCGTGTCGTTTTCTAAAACTATATATCTATTCTATATAAACTTATTCTCCCTTTTACCTTTACCTTCAACCACTCTTTGTCATGTCAATCAGAAAAAGAGGAAAGAAAACTACGAAACTTCTTAATCTCAACGTAAAAAGAGGAAAGCTCACTGCTAATTCTCAAATATCTTAAAAAATTTTGTTTTGAGCCTATAATAAAGTTACTGTATTTGTTAAAGAAAGGCTAAATCCATAGCACATTTTCATCAAACTTAGTCTCATAGCTCCACAAATATGCTTAAAAAGTCGTTGAAAGTAAATTAATGTAATATTTTTTACACATTTTCTTTCTTTTAATGAAACTCAAACTATAGGGTTGCTAGGGAAAAATAACTCCGTTGGAATCTTTCAACTTTTTTTTTATGTGAATCATATTTTGAATAACGCATCGTAGAATTAAATACTGTGTTGAGGCTGAGAGTCTGCGTGGCCGCGTGGTCTAACTCGCTACTCTCTTATTAGACTAGACTGCTGATGATGGGGAGGTAAGGGATCGATCCTAATCGGGTGCACTGAGAGAGGTTTTTCCTTAGTGGTTTTCCACTATCCTTCCATGAAAATGTGGGTGCACTTCCTCTCAATTAACCTTCTTAATACCTAAACTATTAGTGTAATTAATACATAGGTGTATAACCCGAGTGGATAGTAAGACGCGATGCTAATTTGCTGAGGCAGCCTCCTTTAGCTTTAACGTATTCCAACATTACTGGCAAAGCTAGCTTAGTGCAAGTGTACTTGACTATGGCTTACGCATGATTTTCCTTTACCAGGATGTTTTTTCGTCAGTTTTCCAATTTTCTTCAGGAGAATGTTAGTGCATAAAAATATTCCTATTTTTATCCTGTGTCCTTGAATAAAAATAAGTTGTACACACTTCACTAAAACAGTAAAGATACATAACACAAACAGAATAAAACTATTTACATTAAACTGTTAAAATTTGTGATTGTTTTTAAAAGTTATTTCTGTCAAATATGCACCTCAAAGTGGAGGATGATTTTAAAAGTATCCAGCTTAAATTGTAACAACTTGCACGATTTAAAAATATTCATTACTAAGCGGCACAGCCGAAAAATGTACACGAGGGAAACTTGTGGCTTGTTGTTCTGTCTGTTGTAAAATTAAGTTAGTAAATTGAGCCATGGAATAAACAGTAAACTAATGTTTTAGAAAGTACGCCTTTTGTACCAATAATAACAAAAGCGAAACAAGGTTACAATTAATTGATCTGTATTTAAAATACAACATTTGAAATACAATTCTTCTTAAATGTTTTGAAACAATTGATGAAGTTTGAACAACATGCTTTAAAATGTGCTGCTCATTCATTGTCGCTTGGTGGCTTCATGCAGGTAGTGAGCGTAGTTTGGGTGCTAGCAGTTCAGCATATCACCGCTAGATGCCCCGGTATTCACCAAGTAAGAAAGGTGGCCTAGCTAGCAGGCGCAGACGCAGTTTTTACCCAATGAACACGGTGTAATGGCTGCATTGTCCTGCCCCTGAAGCGTCGGTAACGTATCTAGGAGTGGTGGCTATGAATTAAAAAAAAGAAGGTCTTGGCTTCGAGTCTTGTTTCATTTTTTAGACAATCAACTTACATCAACTCCTCTATCTGAAAATATACGAATAAATGATCAAGAAAATATTTTTTTAATACTACATTAATAAATTGTTATTTACCCACTTCAGTGGCCAAATGGTCTAACGCGTCAATTTTATTTTAGTCTGGCCTGCGGGTGATGTGGAGATTAATGTTCAAATTATGAGTAGTAAGAAGCGGCTATAAAAATACTTTTCACTCTCACTATTTTTCTTAAATATTTTTGATATCTCCAAAGCTTAGAATAATGTTTCTAAATGTTTGGTTAAAATATTTTCTGTAACTAGTCAGCTATCTTTTCTCACGCAATATACCTGATACCATCAGCTAATTGATATAAGTGTTCCGGCCTTTCGGGTTCGATTCTTGGAAAGTGATGAAATCAACCTTTTGAAAATTGGTTTGTTACCTACAGCCAAATGGTAAATCAACGACCTTAATATCCGATTATTGCGTATAAACTAAAACCTAGTCTACAGGATGTTGCCCTTATTCTAAATTTAATTTATTGCATTAAAATTGTAAATTGTAAATTGTAGGTGACCTGATGGTCTAGGGGTAAGGTGTCAGACTTCTGTGCTGGCGGCCGGGGTTCAATCCTCGGTCCCAGCACAGATTTATCTGATTACCAAGCCCTTCCTTCGCCTTTGACAAGACATCTTATGAATGTGGGGAATGCCAGGCCTCCACCGTGGTTTGGATTCCACGTTAAACTGTAGGTCCTTCATTTCATCTCACAATCACCCAACCATTACGCATTAGCGTAAGTGCGTATAACCTGAACGGGTAGTAAGACGCAGTGTTAATAATAATAGTAATGTAAATATTTACCAGATGTATAATTCTGCTAAAAATGTTAAACAATTTTTCACCCACCCACCTCGGTGGCTTAGTTAGCTAACGCGCTTGTTTAGTGTTGAGCCAGACTGCTGAGGATGGGGAGATCGAGGTTCGAATCTCACTCAGGTGAACTGGTGGGGGTTTTCTTAAATAGTTTTCCACTTTCCCTCCACGCAAATGTGGGTTCACTTCCTCTATATTAAACCTTCCCATCACCTAACCCATTAGAGTAATTAGTTCTTAAATGTATAGCCCAAATGGGTAGTAAGACGTGGTGCTAAATATTATATTATTATTAATAATAATTTTTCACTCCAATGATATAATTTCACCTTCGATCATTGTTGGTTACTAACCACATTGTTGGGCACACCAGATAAGGCATCAAACTCGTCTGGTTGTGTTTGCTTGTGGAGGGTGGATAGGGGTTGGAACCCAACCAAGTGCACTGGGAGTGATTTTACCTAAATGTGGTTCTGCTCCCCCTTCATGCAAATATGGTTGGGTATATTTAATCTCTCTTATACCTTCCTCATACAAACCCCATTAATGTAATTATGTGAATAAAAAACCACGGCTACTTGACTTATGCGCCATAATTTTTGTACAAAAACAATCCTTAAGGATACCTTCTACCGGGGTACTTTTCAGACGTCCAGAAATTCCGCATAATTTAATACATTGTTATTTCAAAATATGGCTCACGACAAAATGGATGATAAAGGTATATAAAAAAAGTTTTCAATAGATCTTAAAATCTTACATCTTAAGTTTTATAATTTAAAATATGACTAGCTAAAAGTTAAAATCAGCTTCATTTTAACTTTGCTTATCGCGAAATGTAACAGTTCTGAGAAGAAAGAACATATAGGTTATATAAAATATAAATTTCGCTTGGCTCAGAAAAAAATAATTAAACTTATGTTTTTAACATGATCCAATAAAAATTGTATAATAATCGAGGAGTGTGGTTTAAAAGTTTGAGAACTGTCATTCTCGTAAGAAATACAGCACTGTGGGAATATTTCAAATTTGCGGTGTCTTTAATATTATCACCACCCTCATATTAAAATGTTATTTAATAGAAGAATTATTGTACTATGAGATTAACAAATATATATTTTTTTCACACTTTTGTTTAAGTACACCTTAGACAGATTGATATTTAAAAAACTCCAAGCCGTGAGTTAACAAACTATCTATACCGACCGAGCGGCCGCTGCCATTAGCGGTGATAGTGCCATTGGCGTATATAGGGTTTCATATGGTCGGTACAACAAACTCTCCAGTCATTAATCTCAGTTTTCTAGAGTGATGCTACTTATTTAATCCTCATTTGTCATCACGAAGCTTAGTTTGACCCCGTTCCAGACGCACTCTCTCTCAGAAAAAATTCTGTAAGCGCTGGGAATCGAACCCGGAACGTCTGGATCTGTTGTCAGGAACTCTGATCAGTAGACCACAGGGGGGATTGATTAACATTAACCTAATTTTAATTTTTGTATAAAGTATTATATTTGTACCCGTGCATACATTCTTAAATCATAGAATATATGATTATATAAATACTCATGAATCATTGTTTTCTTGAATAATATTGTATTAAAAAAAATTGTGGATGCATTTTGTTGATCATACACACCGTTCTTAAAATCAATTTTAATAATTTTTAGTTATTTTATACATTTTATTAGATAATCTGCTGCAACGTAATAAAGTTTAAAAACATTTACACTTCATATCGCTCTGTCATATTCTGCGTTTTAATTCTTTTAATTTCCTATTAGATCGATTGTTTCTACACGTTTTGAAAAACATGTTACGTGCGTAGTTTATTGAACACAGTTTCACGATTGCTTGATGTTCCGAGTGATTTATGAAGAATAAAATCCATCACTAGGAAGGACTCACATTACCAGATGACGCCAACTTATCTCCAGTACATAGCGGAAATTAACTGCCTACTATCTGCCATTCGCTAAAGCCACGTCTAAAAAAACCATTGAGGCTTGTGATATGAAGTTTGCTATAACTCATGCTGTATAAATTGTTTCGGATAGTACAAATTAGTATGGGCAAATGTAATTTTGTAAAAACGACTCTCAATACAGCCACCCGGGATTCAAACCCCAATATACCCACAATTCGTTTGACTAGGGGTGTGAAACCTGTGGCCTATTGATGTGTTAGATGCGACCTTCTTGCATATTTTGTTTATAATTATTATGTATTTTCACCATTGAAAATTATAGATTCTCAAATAACGTGTATTTTAATTAATTAAAATATCAAAATCATTATTTTTAAAGATTAATGGTAAAAGAGAACCACTCTTACCAATCTATTTATTTATCTATATCTGGTTGGCGCACTATAATATTTGGTCAAAATTTACTTTTCAAGGAGTGAGGAATCTTTGAAGTGACATGTCCTTCCAATGCTAAAATGTCCCCCCCTCTCCCCTTTTCCCTTGCCTTAGATCCTACCTCCACCGAGGCAGGTGCAATTGTAGTTACTATTACCGGTTTAATAAACAACTAGAAAACAGAGTAAACCTCTAAATGCCAGATACGCAGTAGAAGAACTTAACTCCAGGATAAACTATTTGTTTTGTCGACATATATATGTTATTTTGCGAAGAGCACTGAGCTATGTGTTTAATATCAAATGATTGTGTTGATAATTTAATAGAGAACAGGTAACATATCGAGATTTTTATTCATAAAATTGCATATAAAAAAACTAGGAGGCAGTATATTTTTGGTCTTTGAAAACCTGGAAATGTCAGAGAATTTAAAAACTTAAATGTTTAACTATTCTATAATAACAATTTAATAAAATACTTAAACTATGTTTTTGCCTAGCTAAATCATTCGTGATTTTTAAAGATCCATTGAGAGTTCTTTGTTTCATAGTTATAACTACTTCTCTAGCTTTTTAGAAGAATATTAAGACATTATGACTTCTAAATAATTCTTAAAATTTTTATTCATTACTAGAAAGAACGTTTTAATTTTTAACTTAATTTACATTGGCACTTCTACATTTCTATCTAAAATTTATCAAACAAAATGTTAAATTTGGCTAGTTGTATCTCCCAAATACAAATTACAATGAAAACTCAAATAGATCTAAATACTCTATCAAACTAAAATATTGCTTTGTGTTTAAATCTAAACAGCGTTTCGCATATCGGCCTAGTATTGAGCGAAAGGGGGAAAATAAAATCAAACTCTTATATTGAACATTTTCGCTAACACCCACTCCAGATAAGCACCACATTGTCCTTGTCAGATGAAATAGTCCTCCTCTCCTCAATGAAATCCCATACACCCTCCCACCCCCTTTTAACTACAACCGCAAGTGATCGCTTGAAAGTCCACCGCAATCACCTCCCCTCTTCATCCCACCCAACCCCCCCTTCTCCAAGCTCTCAGTCAATAATAAACCTCTCAGATCCATACTGACTGTAATCCGGATCAACGCCCCCCCCCCCTCACCCTTCCCCTGTAGCATTCATTCCGGGAATAATATGAGACGCGCAACACATAACATACACCGCGACCGTCAGGGGGAGGGATTTAGTTGGCAACAGCTTTCCACCTTTTCTCACTAGCCGCACTATAGTTTTTATGTTTAGGACATTTTGACACTCTTCCCTTTTCTTGACCCACTTAGTTGGTCGAATGGCTTAAGTCTTCACTTTCACCATAAACTGGACTGTCGTAAACGGGAATATGGGGGTTCTAATCCTGATAAGATGTAACAAGGGTGGTTCTTAAAAAAAATTGTTTTCCATTCTCCCTCCATTCAAATCGTTACTATACCTCTACATTCTACTTTATTCATTCTTATAACATTAGTGTAGTTACTATATTTACATATAAACCTAACGGGTAGTATGATTCGGTGAAATATTTAAAAAAAATCAACAACACAAGCGTGGGTCGTATCGGTGGGAACGTGGAGGGAGTAGGGCGTTAAGCTCGATTTGTCTGGGTTTACGTTGATGGGGAGGTCGGTGTTCGTGCCCTGACCTTCTTGTCACCAGCAACATAGATAAGACGAGATTTACACTTGATTAAATAGGAATTAGGTTAATTCAACAATTAAAGGCATCACTGTTTATTTATAGCACCATAACATAAGAAACACACTGTTCATTAAAACTAAAGTGGTTTTCATGATTTTAACTTTTTTCCTTTGGTAAAATAATTTTTCCTGCTAGAAAAATGTATAGGCAGCCCTGCAACTCATGATACTAATAGTTTTCACACACTCCTCGAAGTATCGTTATGTATTACATTTAAAAAGTAGTGCTCCGAGAATTACTGTGCACTGAGTAGATGTCACTAGTTCTATTGCGGGTGCAGCTTTGAATAGTTTTAAAAATATATTTGTACTTGTCTTGTAATAAAGATATCAAATTTTTAACATTTATTTTTCGCACCACGTCTCTCTACGTATATTTAGGCCTAATTACTACGCTAATCTGTTAGGGATGAGTAAGATTGAATTTAGAGGCAGTGAACCTGAATTTGCGTGTAGGGAAAGGGTAAAACAACTGAAGAAAGATGGTTAATTGGTATTAAGGGGGGCTGTCTTAGGTTGAGCTTTTGTTGTGATATGCTAATATAGCTGTTTTTGGTATATAAAGTGCGCTTTAAGCCCTTTTCATCCTAATAGCAAATGTTAATCCTATGTTTATGTGAAGCTTATTGCCCTTTAGGTCGAGCCGATCTATTTATCAAGTTCCGACCCAGAAAGGTAGTTATTTCGTGTCGGTTCCGTGAACTTTGAACTCTTTTTGACACTGCTGTACTAAACGAACTGTAGGTGAAAATGAAATCTGAAAGATTTCAAAGGTACTTCTTATGATTAAAGACGACACTTCAAGCCAAATATTCGCCGAAGTACTTTGAGAGCTGATACTTTTTGTTCAAATCACTAATCAATGAAACAAGAATAGCCCATTCTGTGTGTGTGTTGAAGTAATGTACAGAGAGAGTTGTTTGCGTGTGTTAAATATTGTTTATATCAGTGTACGTTTTGCTCTAACAAAATCAATAATCGAGAGAAAGAGAGTCAGAGAGCTAGAGGAAGAGAGTAAGAGAGATGGGTATAAGTAGAGAGAAAGAGAGAGATATATATAGTGGAGAGTCCGCAGTGACGTCAATGTTGCTTCCATCAGACCATTGGTCAGAAGATCGGCCATACTGGACTCCATAACAGCTTGTTTCACCGTAACAAGACTATGTGTGCTATTATATTTATATAATTGACATTATACAAATTTTTAGGCAAACCTACCATATTTTTGTCTCAGGTTTAGTTTTTGTCATAAATTCAAAATACTGTATTTGACCTAATAGAAATCCGTGCTATTATTAACAACTTTTTTTTAACCCCAGATACAATTGTAACCCCCGGCTACTTTTGGAGCTCTAGCTGAAAGAAACTGTGGTAATTGAAGTTGAGTTGAGTGACATTGCCCTTCCACAAAGTAGAGATCGGGAATTAATAGAAAAGCTCAGTCCAGAATTGAAGTCAAGAGGATAAAATAACAGGAAGGGGGGTAGTAGGAAAATTGCATAGTGTGAGGAGAGTTGAAAATTCTCAAAATACCTATGTTTCGGCAACAATTAAGCCGACCTGTCCATTATTAGGACCCCGGCAAATATTAACCACTTTATTTTTTTTCTATCCTAGCTACATTAATTAGAGTCCATGGTTGCTATTACGTCCTTGGTTATTATTGGGTAAAACAAACCCCATGGTGTGAGCCTGCAAGTGAGCTATTAAGAGAAATACGGAAATAAATAAAGTATTGCAATATTTTTAAGAGAATCTGAATTTTACGAAAATTTAATTTTTATATGCCACAGATTTGGCATACCATCTGTTTTTTTTTTTGTTTATTTGTATGCATATTAAATGCATTTATCTAGACCTATGCGCACTTTTATAGAGGCTCAAACTTTGAATCCTCTTTTAAAATTCGGCATTTAACAATATTCCTAGCTTATCTCGTGTTGTTAGCATAAACGCAGTTAGATACAAATTAAAGTATCATTGCCTGAGGCAACAGTTATAAAAAGCTTATTTGTTTAAAAACGTATTCAACAATTTTGATTCAATTTCACTTATATTGAAATACCTCCAAAAACTAAAATAATTTCCTTTGGTTAAATTTTACCTTATTGAGTTCGTTTAAGTGCGCGCTTTTCTAATAATTTGATATTTCTGCTTTTTTTAAATTCAAATTTAATATATTTAAATATTTCTATTATATATTACTACATATTTATTATTTCTTCATGTAAGCCAATTTATAAACTATCGCTAGATGACTTAAATTACAAACCCCAAAACCTACTTTGAGGGGTGCATTGACAAAAGGCATAAATCTCGTATGGTCTGGTTTTCTGGTGATGGGGAGTTTGGGTGTAACGATTCATTATTTTCTAAATAGTTTTCCTCACTTTCTCTCGACGAAAATACTGTTACATTTCCTTTAAATTATATCTACCTCATCCAAACTCTCCTATTATAAATATGCAATCATTCTGAATTAATTGTAAGACGCGGGGCACGCACAAAAAATATTGTCTTTATTATGAACACGTCTGACACCTAAGATCAGTCTGTAGCACGTGCGCTTACTGAACAAAGGTTTGATTCTAGGTGTGGCCAAAAATTGATCATTGTTGAAATGTGGGTCGAAACTTTCACAGGGCTAAATTAACGGTCGCGGGGTGGATGTTGTATCATTTCTAGACTTTATTTAGTTAATAAGTCGTATTCTGATATAATCAATCATTTCAGAAAGTTCACGTAAATATATAAGATAAAAAAATTAACACATTAAATTAAAAATTAGGAATAAGTCACCAAAATAAAAATTACAGTAGGGCCTATATACCATATTTGTGTAATATATGGCGGGGTAACGGTATCATGCGGGGAGTGCTGCCAGGGTAAGCAGAGCTTGTTGAAACTGTAGGATACATGTGATAATATGTTCTCATCCACTAGATCCCCATTCGACCAATCATACATAGACCCTGCTATCTCACAAGGGAATATATTTTATCTGATACCCGGCCAATGAGTTCTTCTGAGCTATGAAAACAATTCGCAGGCAAATTTTCAATTAACTCTGTTTATCCCGGCAACAAGCCACGCCACTTCTGCTAAGTAGCCAAGTCTTTAGCTATGAATTCCCTGAAGTACATATAATCTCCTTCTCGTAGCAACAGATTAAAACCTGCTCCCGCCGCCCATTAAAGGTCACATGACCGCGGTCCCCGAGGGGACCGCCCCGTTGTAGGATCCGCAGCCAAATGTCAACTCGGTCAACTGGGAGCAAGGGGGCGTAAGGCAAAGAGCAAGGCAAGGAAGAGAGGTATTGGGGGGCATCACAAGACTATGGAGATTATAAAGTTGAAAGACGCATTCGAGTTTTACTTAGAAATCCGCAGTACCAGTTTCATGGTCATATTGAGTACACCTCGAGTAAGGTGCTATACTAATTACAATACGACACCCACCTAGATATGAATGGAATAGGCTAGTTTCATAGGCGAAACCGGCCCATTCTATCCGAGCTTAGGCGGGTGTCGTCTGGTATTAAGTATAGCACTCCCCTTAGGGCGTATTCAGTATAGCCCTAAATCGTTACTCAGGTATTGACTCACTGGCTAGACCCCGCGTAAGGTCATTTTGAGCTTGTTTTAAAGTTTTGGTGATAGAATACCACCAAATGGAAGCCATACGCACCAAGTGTCCACTGGGGCCCTTGAATATGAAAGGGTGGGAGTGGGGGTGAAAATTACGCAGGTAAAACATTATTTTTCGGTAATTACATTTTACGACGAAGTATGAATACAAGACAAAAATTAATTTACTTTAATATATTAATTGAAATGTTGAACAAAAATATCAACTCGTCTAATTACATTGAATTAGTAAGTAAGAGTATTTTGATTATTTTTAAACTACTAAACCTAATGATTTTATATTATTAGTTGGGTGACCTAGTGGTCTAGGAGTAAGGTGTCTGACTTCTGTGCTCGGGGTCAGGGGTTCAATCCTCGCTTCCTCCATTGATTTATCTGATTACCAAACTCTTCCTTCACCTCTGACAAGACGTGTATTAATTAATCACAACTTAAGGATGTGTGTAATGCCAGGCCTCCATCGTGGTTTGGATCCCATGTTAAACTGTAGTTCCTCCATTTACTCTCACAATAACCCTACCATTACACATTTGCGTAAGTGCGTATAACCCGAACTGGTAGTAAGATGCGGTGTTAATAATAATGATAATAATATTAATATCAGCTCGGATTTGTTGACTTAAGGTTGGTACAACATTTCTTTTCTATATGACCTGTTTCTAACGAGAAAATAAATTCCGCACAATCTGAACATTTCATATTTAAAATGTTGCATTTCAAATGTTTATGTTATAAGTGATAAACATTCTTTGGTTAATTTTTGTGGCTAAAGCTTCCTGGGACCCTGCGGACCACTTGGTAGGCCTCTTGAAAAGCACTGATTAAATACACTTCTTGCTGACAATCGGTGTTTTTTTAA
This sequence comes from Timema californicum, assembly GCA_902141385.1. NCBI lineage: Eukaryota > Metazoa > Arthropoda > Insecta > Phasmatodea > Timematidae > Timema > Timema californicum. The sequence continues at coordinate 111,907 of CABFOW010001337.1, read as the reverse complement.
TTGATGTCTGAAGGAGAGATATACTAAGACATTCTTAGTGCCCTCGACCACTAAACAATTTTACAGTATGCTAAAATGTTTGAAACATTAGTTGTTTTATAGTGGTTTTTTTTTGTGGTCTCATGGCTACTCACCGTCTAGCGATGATAACTATGTTATCCCTCTCGTCTCAATTCTATATTCCATCTTCCCCTTTCACTCCCGCAGCTTAAAACAGACCCGTGTATTATTGATCCCTCTCCGGCCTTAGCGAGCGCCACTCGATTCTCGGGTACGGTACAGTCTTAACCAAAACACGAACCACATGGCCCAACAGGTTCACCGTGCTTTAAGTTATACTGACCTCTAAAGTAATCTTTGTTATTATCAGAGCCGGATTGTGATGACCCCCCCCAAAAAAAGATTAAATAATGACTTATAAAATGACCTAAAAATTCAATTATATAAAATTACATAAAAATTCTTTAAAAATGACTTAAAATATGAACAAAAACACGTAAATGCACACAACCGACTCAAATACGCACTTTACAGTTGTAAAATGCTATAAAAAACATATAAAAACAAAACTTTTGAATTCTGCTAATTATAACATTGATTTACAAATAGCTGCTTCAGATTTAATAGCTACCCCTTCCCAACGCAACCCTCTTCAGCATTGTCACAGTGTCTCACTTGGAATTTGTATTTACAACAACACAATCAAAGAGGATACAAGTGTGCTAGAAAAAAAAAATGTTTCCGTAGTTATGCATTCATAAAATAGTTGTAATATTAGAAAATATACTTATTTAACATCAATGCCTTAAAACAACTCAAAAATGCCATTACACATATAAAAATGCCTAAATATGATATAAAAATTACGCAAAAAAATCTTTAATCCCAAAATGAATAAAAATGACATATAAAATATAAATCTCTGCAACAAGGATTACATGAACAGAGTGTATGTACTGTATTTTTTATAGGCATTGTACGTGACAAACTAAAAAATTTTATACGTTGTTAAAATCCGGGCCCTGGTTAGTGTTATTATTTCTGAGTGCTTCGCGTATTACTTCCAGTTTGCTATATCTGCATATTTACACTAATAGGTTAGGGAAGAGGAAGTATACATGAACTTATGTTGATTAAGAAAATAGGGAGGCCACTGATTGGGTAAGCCGGGAATTAGGCTACGCTTTAATTTTGTGTATCGGGAAAAAACACAGAGAAAAGTTCTTGAATTTTGCTATCCATTGATAATTTAAAGGCGAGACCACTCTAAATAGTTATTTAGGGATATAACCATCTCAAAACAATTCTGTGTGGAACCACTTCTAATATCTTCAATGGGAGTATATATTTAAAAAGATTTACAAACAAGGACCTCTCAAAATAGCATTCATTTTTCAAACATTTTTTCGAAGTTGAGTCCTCTGATTCCCCTTTGACTTTGGGGACATTTTCTAATCCTTCTGCTTCACAAATAATGTTCCGCCGCCACTGGATAGCACATTGGTATACAAACTACAGTTTAACTTGCATACTCTCTACTCGTGGTTGAGCAAACATCACAAGTCGAATACAGTAATTAATTTCTGACTCAGATCTTAATAAACGTGTAATATAAACGTAGAATAATAACCATGGTCATTTAAAACTCAGAACGAGAAATCATAAAACAATTTCATTAACTGATAAATAATAACTATAAAACCAACATCATTCACTACCCTCCAGGTTCAGATTTTTTTTAGATAAAAAAATCACATACTGATGATCCTCAACATAGTTAGAACTCAAATATTTAAGGCTATTGGCCCTTTTCATTTCGCGTGAAAATGCAAATCTATGGGAACAAACGATTATCTTCAAGAATTTTTATTGTTTTGCAATTTTCTTTTCGGAAACGGTTTTTTCAACATTATAAGCATGTTACCTAAGTTATACTTTTTATATACACACCCCCTCTATAATTATACAGTGATCAAATATCAGTAATTTTGACATTTATCAATAGAAAACTGCCGGCTGTATAGCAAAAAATAAGAAAATGTAACACTTAATAAATATTGATATATTATCTTAGAAGAGGTGTTGAAAATATTACTATAAACATTTCACTCGTTCTCGAGAACACTGATATTTTCAAACGTATGATTTTTCCGAAATACTTGTCCAGTAGCTAGCGCCATCTACTGTTTCAGTGATCCATCTGTTCTTGTTGGTGCGGAAGGATACATTGGTCGTTTGTGAGTCCACGCCACGCCTTTCACCCTCCCACCCACCATCGCACAAAATAGGCTTTAGACTTGCACTCGACAGGGCCAAGAGCCTTAAGATTGAGATTATAACTTTTAATTAATGATGGATACATTAATTTATATTTGTACTATTAGATCTAATACTAATTAATGTAATACACTCGTTGATAACCATTGTACATTGTAGCTCTGCGTACTATTACTTATTTGGGTTGTTAGTCTAATTACATCAATATGTGAGGGATGTGGGGGGGATGATTTAAATTGAGCCCGCACTTGCGTAGAGGGAGAGTAAAAAGCTATCAAATAAAAAGCCCGGTACTCCTGGCCGGGGCTCAAACCTTAAGTTTACCGTAGTAAGCAAACCAAATAGGATGATACTGACTACTTTGTCTGCGTGTCCACTGGTGCGAGTATAATGCCGGTATGTTATGGAGGTAGGGAAGGAAATGTGAGCTAAAGTACGTATTTTTTCCGTATTTATGACAATAGCTTTTATCAGCAAAAATAAATTGAAGATATCTCTAGTAGATACAATAATTTAGTTTAATTTGTTTACACATATTAATATCAACATGTTTTGAATGTTTGTCATGAGTATAGTGGCATTCGAGCAGAAACTTTTTTGATAAGATTAAAAGTTCTGGTCAAATTACACAATGCCCCTGACAAACATCCAAGAAAGCTTGAGGTTAATTTATGTAGACAAATTAGACTAAATGTATCTACTGAAACAATTTTTTATTTGCTTTGACCTAAAATTATATTTTATCATAAAAACTGAAAAAATACATACCTAAGCCTACGTTCTATTCTAACCCACCTTATACAAAAAAAAAGATAATATATTCTTAAGTAGTATTACAGCACCTAAAAAACATCATGATTATGAGTCAAGGGTGGCCTTATATTAAAAATTCTCACCTACAAAATTATTAAATTTTTCTCAGAGACCAAATATTCTAGAAATTTTAATTGGCGTAGAGTTTCTTTGGCTCAAAAATCACGAATATCGATTAGTTTCTTTTTCCTTTCTGTTTTGTGGCTACGCCTTATTCCTTCGCTATCAACCTCCCCCATTTTCCCTCTAGTCATTCTTTGACGTTCTCACTGATGTCGAAACGAATAGGGATGACTTTAATCTGGGATAATTAGTGTTGTTCATTACCACAATCTCTATCTGCTACACCCTTACACTCAACACGGGAGGGTTGGTTGCTTCACTAAGGGATGGAATACAATCTTGGGGGAGGACGGGGGTAGCAATTACCAGCACCTGTGCTCCCTTCAAAACACTACACACTAGAAAGCATCCTCCCCCTTCCCTTTGGTACCTTTGCGTGTTTGTAAACGATGACGCGTTTCTATCTATCTGTATCTGTTTTACCGTGGCCCTCTGGAGTGTGTATATAATGGCGGAGAACAATGAGAAAGGGGCGGGGGGAAATTGTTCCTCTCTCATTCCCCTTTCCCCGTCCATCGGCCCACGCATAACTATGGGACGAAACAATGGAGGGTGGATTGTTGTATCTAACTATTCTACCAACTTCTTGTAGCTTGCACACATTAAACTTTCCCTCGCATCCCTCGTGCCCCCTCCCCATCCACCGTAATGCATGCATGGCTCGGTAAAGCAGGCCCCCTCCACCACCACCACCACCATCCACACACATACATAGAGGTTTTCGGGGGAACAAAATATACTTCATTTGAGCAAACGCCCCGACGATGCACAATAGTTGACTGACATTTTCAGATAGCCTATTGTGTTGGGGGTTAGCTGTATGTGTGCTCATACACACAGCTTTCTCCGTTGATTTTAGCCACCGAGTACTTTAGTTTCTCTGGCGATGGTGTTGAGTTTGGGCGGTTTTGGGTTCTTCTCTTGGTACGGGCAGTTTTTCTTTGTGTGTCGATTTTTATCCTCCTACCTCTCTCTCTTCCCCTCTATCTGTCCTTTTGTAAAACCTTGCGGTTCTCGGTTGCGAGTGTCGTTGTTGCCAACTGTTGGGAAATGCCACTAGGCCGTGCCACTGAGGGTGAATGGATGGGGTGAGGGGGCTCAGGTGTATAGGGGGGATGGTGAGTACTGAGTGACCAATATATATTGTGCTGCACCATCTTTGGAAACAAAACTACTGTGATTTATTGAAGATTTTTCTTCCAATAACTTTCTAAGAAATTTTTTATTTGATTTTTTTCTTGTGGATGGTAGAAATTAAAGCAATCAATAAGTATCATTATGAAAATTACATTTGACAATTCGTTTTGTAAAAATAGTGTGTTTAGGTGGATTTTGAATGCATTTTGTATTATTAGCAAGAATGTTGAGGCAGAAATCACATTTAACGAGGAGTGTCATTTTGATGTTAGAATTTAAACTCGGATAATCGATCATTCACAACATTACAAAGGGCATTACTAAATTGAGTATTTCAAGTATAAAGTTATTTGTGTGTTCTTTATTTTATATTTTACTCTTAAGTTCTGTTACCGGAGGCAAGTGGATACAGGCGTCAGTCTTATCTCTTCTATTTTGAAAGCTATGGAAGGTCGGGATTAAAATCCTGGTTGGTGGTAAGAGTTTTTATTTCCCAAGTTACTTTTATGTCTCCCTCCTCGCAAATACAAGTATAGTTCTTCTCAAATACTAGTCTACCTTTCTTTTCCCAGGTCCGTTAATGTACAACAAGTAAAAAATAACATATTTTAGCTCACGATTGATAACATTTTCTTCATCATCATTACTTATTTACTCTATGTATTTTTTTAGCACCACGTCTTACTACCCGTTTGGGCTATACGCCTATTTACTAGTTACATTTATGGTTTAGGGATTAGAAAGGTTTAATTGAGAGGAAGTGCGCCCGCATTTTCGTTAAAGGAGAATGGGAAACCACTTAAGAAAAACCGCCCTCAGTGCACTCGACTGGGATCAAACCCCAACCTCTTCGTCTTCAGCAGTGTAGTCCGACACGAGAGTAACGTGTTAGACCACGCGGCCACCGAAGAGGGTATATTATTTAATCTATGGCGTTAGGAACTAGAAAATTTATTGCCGCACTTACAAAAGTATCCCCCCCTCCCATCCCTATCTTGAGCTAGCTCTATCCTGCCCATCTCATTACACCCTATCCCTATCTTGAGCTCTAGTTATATTCAGTCCACCTCATTACACCCTGTCTCTTTCAGGTCCGGTCTAATGTTATCCTCCCGTCTGCGTCTAGGTCTTCCCAATGGTCTCTTCACATTGGGTTTGCCAGTCAATACTTTGAACATGGTTATAGATTATCCCATTCACGTTACATGTACTGCCCACCGTAATCTATGACACTTGATTATCCTAACAATGTATTGTGATGTGTACACTGTACAGGTATGGAACTCATCATTATGTAACCCCCTCCATTTCCTGGTAGCTAGTATAATTTAATAATCTATGATGATTTTCTTTACCATTAGTGCTATTTAACAGGAAGGGATAATATCCACCAAAAGTGACATGTGAATATCACATGACTTGAATCATGAACATGTGAAAGTAGGCCTTATAGCTTTACTAGCTGTCTAACAAGGTTCTTAAAGTAAAAATTGGCTTCTACTTAAATGCGCATAGTAAGAATGAGTATTAAAATGCATATCAGACTAGAAAAAAAAGTATCTTTCGTAACTGTCAGATAACGCCCTTCGTACTTTGTCCTTACTGTGTACAAAATAATGTTTTAAACTGTGCTCCACGGAACCCTTTGGCTCCGTCAAGCCATTTTATTTGTTTTTGACACTATAGAATAACATTAGAAACTATTTGATTTAAATTAGTTGAAAAATCTAAATCGAACCTGGGACCTCTTTGGCAAAGCACGCTGGTCCCGGGTTCCATTCTCATGTCCAGGTGTCATATTTCAACTAATTTAAATTGATTTAATTGTGCTCCCCTTCATACGAACAGTTCCATAATTGCAATGATTTGCAACCTTGTGTTGATATTCGTCAGTAATTAAGATCGTCGATTTTTTTTCAAAACCTAATAAAGGGCATTTGCCAAAGGCGCAGCCAGAACATGTTTTTTTTTTGTTCTTTGATAATTTTACCATTTAACTGTGTTTATTAATGTTCGTAATATTACTGTAAAAAATATGTTATGAGGACTGCCGATTGTATTTTTCCTGGTGAAAGGGCTCCTTCGGGGTAAAAAGTTTGTGAACAACTGGTCTACAAAACCACTCCAAAGAAGAGTCATCTCGGCCCTCCGGAGCTTGTGATCTGAGGCTAAGTTACTCTGTCTTGAGACCATCATCTATCATCCTTCACCAATGACCTCTTGGTCAACCCCACCTGAAACAACTGATATGCAAATCAAACAGTGAGTGGCCTGGTGGGCTGTAATCTTACATTTTTTAAACTCTTGCCCTTGGGAGGTTATCTGCACTCTTTGTCCTCGTCGTAGTACAATGGGAGGCACATTTATCAGTGCTTTCTTGGTTTGTTTACCTTTTATCTGGGTTATCTAGTTTATCTGGTGATGTTTTGGCGCCTTGAACCCGGGACCTCTTGAAAGGGCAGACAGACCTACCAGAAGGTGTAAGGACTATCGGTGGTCTTTGTTCAGAGGTTGATATACTCATGGTGAAGGACTGTTTCTTTTATTTAACATAAAATATGTATTTAGCCTTAGGGCACCTTCAGACCACTAATCAGCTCTTTTGAGAAGTGTGTCCTTTTGTAAATACTGGAGATTGAGAGGCTAAGCCCAAATCCTCCATAACTGATAGAGAGGCCCTACAGTCCACTTGGTGTGAAATTCCATCATTATAGATACCCACGCCATTTGGCACACTGTCTAAATATCAAGTTCATTGTCTTTCTGGTGACGGGGAGGAAGAGGTTAGAATTCCTGCCGGGCTTAGTGAGATTGATTTTTCCCTGGAGGATTTTACACTCTACCTCCACTAATATGTGGGTACAGCTCCTCGGATTCTGCCGTCCTCATCCCCACCATGCTTGCGTAATTAACATATATTCACCCACTTCGGTGGCCTTATGGTCTATTATTATTATTATTATTATTATTATTAGAGGTATTTAACGTTCACTTTCTGAAACTACTGGTTATATCAGTACGCGAGAATATCTATGAGCGAGTGTGAAAGGGCCTACCAGTTTTTCTGGGAAAGGTATTTTCACATACCTTCCAGGGTTCTTTAATATGCCAGAATTTACGTGGGATCGACAGCTTTACTTCCCCTCCGAAAGAAGTTGTGATACATATTTTTATCATTCAAGAAAAATCTGTCAACCCCAGATGGGTTTGAACCCAAGATCATCGAGTCCTGAGATGATCACTTAATCTTAAGGTCACCGAGGGTGACTTCATAGATTGCAATATACTAGACTGCCGATGACAGGGAAATTGGCGTTCGATCCTTGTTGGAAGTACTAAGGGTGGTTTTTCCTAAATAGTTTTCCACTTTCCTTCCACGCAAATGAGGCTACACTTCCTATACATTCAACCTTCCTAGTCCCTAAAACATTATAATAATTAGTATATAGGCGTATAACCCGAACGGGTAGTAAGAAGCGGTGCTAAATAATAATAATATTCAACAGCAAACCTTAACCATGGCCCTTCATCACCAATAAATAAGTTGTGTGGCTGTAAGTGAACTTCAACAGCTTAAGTTTTAAGTTTTCACAGTTATCTCTCCATCGGAAGGTTACTGTTAAGAAAAGAGGTCGTTCAACACCTGATATTCTAATATCTCAGCCAAGCAAAAGCAACAACAAGAAATATATTCGTAGCTTTAATTCTGAATGGTACCAACGGAAAAGTTGGCTTTGTGGCAGTGAAGTAAAAAAGGCACTGTTTTGCTTCCCGTGTGAGCAGCACCCCCACTAATACAAGCTGCCACTGGGTGAAGCTTTATTGCGCCGGAGCGTGGTTTGTTGACGATAGTTTTTCTGGCCTTCCTGCTCTCCCTGCCTTCTTTTTCATACCACTTCTCTAAAAATATGTCTGCACACGCCTATGAACTTCTAATCTCTTTTGAAGGGCGAAAGTTATTTAGTATCTCAAATTGTTTCGGAGATACGGAAATTTCAGCTTCTGTAAAGTACCCTAAAAGTAATTTTCACAGGAAAAGGAAAATAGTCAGCTTATTTATAATCTTAATCAACGCCCAGATACAAATTTTAATCAAAATCGTTAGAGCCGATTTTGAGAAAATCTATTTTTTTCCTCCCTTTATTAAACTACTCTTTATTTTAAGTCTAAACAGACACACAGACATACGGCATTGCAAAGATCACTTTTTAGGGTTCGGGGTGTCATGAGACGTAGACATCCATCAACATTTCAGATTAGGTTTTTTTACGGTCGCAACACTTTACCTTTAATGTTCAAAAAGTTAAAAAATATATATATTTGCGTATAGTTGGAAATTTATTGGTTTTATAAAAATTTGCTGCGATTAAAACATTTGTATTATAAATATATCTACATATTTGTAATGGTAAGTAATTTCATTTATCAAATAGTTTCGGAGATAAGATATAAAATGAGAATTTACGCATCAGACCGGAGCCCTTAAAGTCATTTTGCTGAAATATTGTGAGTAGCCATTTTGTTTGAAATATTTATAAATGTTTAGAAATGAAATTTAATCAAAGTCGGTAGAAACGATTTCGAGAAAATCGACTCTTTTTCTTTTTGCCCGTTCAGTAAACTACCCTTAATTTTAGGGCTGGGTATCCAATTCCAAAAACTCCTCGGGGAAACCCTATGAAAACCCTAGATACCAAGTTTTATCCCGATCGATAAAATAGTTAAGGCTCAAGTTGGAGGTACAGATAGACAGATAGACAGACAGACAAACAGACGTAAATTCAAAAACCACTTTCTCGGATTCGAGGGGTCATAAAACGTTAAGATTAATCAAAATCTCGAGTTAGATTTTTTTTAACGATCACAATACTTTATTTATCTACTTGTAAGATAGCGGGAAAGTAAAAACACCTTCAGTAGACTCGATCGGGATTAGAATTCTAATCTCCCATTCTCAGCAGGCCATTCGAACAAGAGTGTGACGCCTTCAAGTTTAGGCAATTCGGACACTGAATTGGGTTTTCACCACATTCATTTTTATGTTTGTCTGACACCTTAGTTCAGTCAGTAGAGTATCTGCCTACTAATTTAAGGGTCCCGGGTTTGATTCCTGGCATTGCTGGAAAATAATAATTAATGAAACGTGGGTTTCCTCTTTCACAGTGATGAATTAACGGGTGGGAGTGGGGGGGGGG
>CABFOW010001337.1:27526-102346 GCA_902141385.1 Timema californicum | reverse complement strand
GGCGGCGGATAGGAGTTGTGTCTGTTCTAGATTTAAGCAAGTTTATAAATAGTATGTTGATTATAATCAATTAGTTTAAAACGTGCACGTTAAATAATTTGAATACTTTTTTATATTTTAAGCTGCATTAGAAAATGGAAATAGACACTACATATTATTAACATTATTGTTTAGATATACGTTCGTTGTAGTATTCATATATTCATTAAAGTGGTAAATTAATGATTTCAGATCTAAATGTTAAGTCTCTTCTATAAGTAATTTGGACTGAATCACCAATATGTAATCTAAGAGCTCTGAGAACCGATTTTGTTTAAAGATTTCAAATAAAATAAATTAATTTTGTCATTTTTCGAATATGAAATTTAATATTTTCTTGCTCCTCGAATCTCGCATATCCTTTAAGATTCGAGGTACTTGAAAATTTAGACTTAACCCTCAACCCTTTGCTCATAGATTAGACCTTTGGATTATAATATATTAATTAAAAAAGAAAGATTTGAAAAATATCAATAGTATCACGCATTGGTGGCCACGCAGACTAAACGTCAGGTTCATCTAGTCTGCTAGTTGTGGGAGGCAGGGGCTCGAATCTCAGCCGGGTGCATTGAGAGTGTTTTTTTTCTCAACCCAATAGCCCCAATAGCCTAATTAAAATTCATGGTGAGGTATGGAAAGTGACAAGTGAAGTAGTGACTAAAATTTTATTAACAATTTAAGTAATCTGTATTATATTTAGAAAACAAATGTTGTCACATAGCATTGACACATGGCATCCGTGACTTTACCCCATCACCAGTACTAGGATCACTGATGGGAATCGAACCCTTGACCGGGGACCTTACTGTAGTCCCAAGCTGTTTCCATATAGCCTTTAAAACCTGTGGGAGGGGGTGGGGGGTGGCTAGAAGAGCGGCTTCCATCAAAGATACCTTCTGTTTGGTTCCAGTAATAATTATTATCTTTCATTGACACTTGGTCTTTTCACCCCTCGTTCCTCAGGAGATGGATTCTTTCTGTCCAGGTGTCATTGGGATGCTCTGTGTCGTAATCACGTGGAACACGAGTACACTCGTTGACTGATAAACGTGTCTAAATATTCACTGCCTTTTATCCTGTGTCCCGCGTCCTACCCCCCAATCACGGTAAGCCACATGACCATGCTGATAGGGATGAGGAAGGCACAGCTTAAGAGGAAATGTAGCCGCATCTATGAGGGGGGGGGAGTGTGAGGAGGGATATTGTATCGAAATAAAAGTATTGATAGTGTACTCATTAAAAGTATCGGAAGAAAAATATCAATACCGTACTAGTATATAAAGAAAAGTATCGATGACAGTAAGTGTTGGTGTCGAAATTTTAATCTGGGAAAATATTTTTACTTATCTAGTAATAATAATTCCAAATTTTGCATCATAATTGTGTGTTCATACTTATTTAAACACTGAAAATTATCATGGTTTTTATTGATCTAAAACAAATTTTATAAGATGCTTTCTCGCTATTCAAATTAAAAAAAAACTTCCATAATTCACTTTTAGGGGGTACTATTTATTTTAACCACATTCGTCGTGTATATACTTTATCAAGATAGATTATTAATTATTGAAAAACAATTGAAGGATGACCTGCTTCATCTGCTTAGGAGACGGCCAGACTGGGCGAGCGAGTAAAAAATAAAATAGAACATATAGGTTGTAATGAGAGGTGGCCAGACTGGAGCGTGCGAGCGAGCGACTGAGCGCGTGCGCTTGAAAGATAAAACTGGTTCTATTTTTCAAACGCGTGCACTTTACCCGGGGCAGTCTAATTTACAGGCGCTAGGCAATATTATTGTATGTTGGTTCATTGAGTGCTAGGAAAACTTCTCATTTTGACATTTTTATTACTATTTATAGGTGATCTGGTGGTCTAGGGGTAAGGTGTCGGACTTCTGTGCTGGGGTCCGGGGTTCAATCCTCGGTCCCGGCGCAGATTTATCTGATCACCAAACCCTTCCTTCACTTCTGACAAGACATCTTGTGAATGTGGGAAATGCCAGGGCTCCACCGTGGTTCAGATTCCACGTTAAACTGTAGGTCCTCAATTTCATCTCACTATCACTCTACTATTACACATTAGCGTAAGTGCGTATAACCCGAACGGGTAGTAAGACGCGGTGCTAATAATAATACTATCTATAGGTTTGACACACTTGCTACTAACGGCCTAGTTTAATTGGTAAGATAATAAACCATACCTATATATGTATTTATATATAAAACTGATATGTTAAAATACTTCAATATTATAATCAAAGTAGGCCTTTACAAATAAAAATCACCATTAGCGTGGAGAGAAGATGGGAAATCACAACAATAAATCACTTGTCAAAAACCGCCCTCAGTTCACTGGGCCAAGATTTGAACCTTTGCCTCCTTGTCAAAAATACTATCGAGAGCTATTTGCTAATCATGCGCTCACCCGCTCGTTCGCCAGTTTAGCCAACCAATCGCTCACGCGCTCGCACGCTTGTCAGTCTGGCCGAACCCTTAAAAAATGCATATAAACTTTTCTGATTCATCTAATTGGGACACCTTGAGGTGACGTGAGTTCATTGAGTGCTACAAAAGCTTCTTTTGTAAGTTTGTGATGACCGTGCTCATTGATAAAGGGGTTGTAGACTGGTCGCCTGGTAAGGTATCAGACTGTATTGATGAATAAAGATGAAAAAACCGCTTTGAATTATAATCAGCTAAAAGAAATTGAGTGCTAGAGTTGCTTCTTGCTTGTCCTGCGGAAAATGAGTGAGAATTGAAATAGTGTCATTTGTTCTTCCTCTAACAGTCCACTCTAGTAAAAATGTAATCCCAAAATGAGTTAAAATTACAAAAAAGTTGTTTATTTTGATACCGATCCGATTCCGGAATGTGAGTACTAATATCAGCAAAAGTATCGGGTGAAAAGTATCGATTAAAAATACTAGTATCGAAAGGAAAATATCGATATTAGTAAAGTATTGATACTTTTTCACATCCCTAAGTGTGGGGTAACATTTATGAAAAATAACCCTTATTACACCTATCCGGGATTCAAATACTCACCTCCCTGACACAGGAATACCATATGAGACGTGTCTGACGCCTTTTTACGCATACCCATGGTACGCAATCAATTGAAATTAATATTTTGGTTTGGATAATGTGCCGTTCCCCACACAAATAAAGTGTATGGACACAAGATGAACCACAATATAACAATGGAAAATAATTGATGCACTAAGCAAAAGGTCTTGAATTCGTTTACCATGTCTTTATTTAACTTTTTAATCATATACATTTTAATCAATTTGAAATTACATAAAATTAAAGACACATAAATTTAAAACCAACTAATCAATTTTAATCAAATTCTGTACAAAATATACCTGAAATTTTGAAGTTTAATTGGTATTCTTCATGACCTTCTTGGTTTATATGACACAGACGATATTTGGTAACCAATATGTTCAAGGTGTTAACCAGCATCTGATGGTCGGTCGGTGCGAGTGCAGCTCTGATCTTGGTTGGCCGTATGTATAGAGCACTGATAACTATCAATAGAACTCCCAATCTTCCTCTATACACCTGAAATAAGAAAGGGCGAAAAAAAAATCAACGTCAATGGGCCAGTTTCATAGTTAAATTTAGTACGCCTCAAGTGCGGTGCTACACTAAGTTCATCACGACACCTACCTAATCTCGAATGGAATGGGCCAGTTTCCTTTGCGAGAACGGCCCATTCAGTTCGTGTTGTACTTAGTGTAGCGCCGCACTTGAGGCGTACTAAATTTGACTATGAAACTGGCCCAATGCATTCATAGGGCCAGTTTCATAGTCAAATTTAGTACGCCTCAAGTGCGGCGCTACACTAAGTACAAGACGACACCTACTTAAAATCGAATGGAATGGGCCGTTCTCGCATAGGAAACTGGCCCATTCCATTCTGTTCTAGGTAGGTGTCGTCATGAACTTAGTGAAGCGCCGCACTTGAGGCGTACTAAATTTGACTATGAAACTGGCCCATAGTGCTGTAGTTTGTAGCTTTAAGTCATTTCGAATAGAGCATCTTGTATTTCAACTAAGTGAACTGTACTCAATTAGAAAGAAAATACTAGTTTCAATGTCTTGTCTATAGGCAAGTGTTTTTTTTAACCATGATACATCTCGCAGCACCCATGGTGTAAAACGTCTTTATGTCCAGGTGTTATTAGCATTGGCATGGGGTGAACATATTTTTTAGGGTAAGCTATAATAAAAAAAATTAGTGAAAGTGTAAGAAATTAGTTTTTATAGCAAGTATAATATGGTAACTTTTAGTAATTCAGATGGATTCTGCTATTCTCCTTAGCAAAATATCCAATTATGAGGATCGTAAAATTTTCAGTCATATTTAAATTGTTGTGCCAGGCCAACTAGATCAAGTCAAGTTTTTGGACAAATTTTATTTCTAATAGCTTTGTGAGTGTTGTCCGTGTTATTGGGGCCAGTTAGTAGGTCTAAACACTCGTCCTAATTGAAAAGAGAAGACTATCAATACAACTAGCGTACACGTTTACTCATTCATTGTTACAAACAAATTTGAGCTGAAATGCCTTAAATATGATTTTTGTACTAATGTTTTGTTCATGTGCAGATCTACCACATTTTATTATTGGTTTTTCTTCTATAAAGTATACCAAACAAAGTTATTTATTAAATTGTCACATATGAATCCTATGCCACAATTACATTTTGGTTGATCTGTAGATTTACACAGCCCTGGCTGGATTATCCTTCCTTCTCAGCGATACAATACGTACGATCCAAGCAAGATTGCTTACCGTACGGTTAATTAAAATGTAAACATAAAGGTACAGCAAATAAAAAACCTACTACAATACATCCAAACTGAGTATACAGGTCACCCCATTATTGATTAAATTATTGTTTTAAACACTAGCTATATATTTAATTTTTATTTTAAGGTAGTTTCTGTCACTTAGCATGAGTAAATAACCATATAATGTTTAGTAGCGATTGCGAGCTCTGTGGCGATAATAGCCGAGAATTGTCGACTCTATACGAGAAGCAAATTTTTAGGACCGTACTACTCATGCGCAGTGCAATTAGTTCACGGGCTTTTTTATTCGGTCAGACTAGGAATAAACGAAATTTGTCGCACGATTAACGTGTTTCTTTTACAATAAACACGTTACTTACCATATCATTGAAAACATAAATTATTGAATTTTCACCAATGGCATTTTGTTGTTAAAGGTATTTTGTATTGATGTATATATTGTGGTCTGGGTAAGCAGTGCGTACCGTGCATCTATTAAATACACGCCACTGGTTATTAGTTCAGGAAATCCCTACTTAGGAAAGCACTTGAAGTAAAATTGATCTTTGTGACGAAAAAAATCATTGTATAAACACTTAATTAATGATAAATAAATGAAACATGAATACTTTCCGGTGCCATACTCATGGACTTATGTTATAGATTCCCTAATAGTATTTCCGTCACCCACTTTGAGGACCACTGTTATAGAGACTGCGAGAAATTTTAGCCCTTGACTTTATTTCAATATCAAACAAAGAATCCACATAAAAGTTTCATGTCAGTCTTGGAAGAGTGATCCTCCATCAAATAAGTTTTACCGTCCTGTTCCGAAACCGCCATAGCAGCTGCTCTTATATTCAAGTACTTTCCAAANGGGGGGGAGTCCACTGCCCAGGTGTTTGCGTCCTTTCCACCCACCATCTCCACCCCCACCCCCAACTCAACCCCTCCAGACTCCCGCAGGGTGTCAAGGTATTCAGGTGTGAAATAGGGGAGGGCACCCCTAACACTTAGCACAAAAGTTTTCCCTCCTTCGCATCTTAACCAAGATAATTTTTTTTTTTTACTTTTTGGACTTTTTGGTCTTACGGGAAATGTAATGACTAGAACGACGTGAGGTATATTTTTTGTTAGGTCTACCAGGTGAGTGTAGAATATGTCACTGTATGGTTTGTTAACGTCTGTCCGGTCAGTTTATTTTTTACCCCCACATATCCACCACTCGAAGTAATCGCTCTCTCTTGTCACGAATCGCCGCGGGAGAGCACGCGGTTTACCAGATGCGACAGAAAGTATTCTCAACGACCCACACTACCTACAGAGTTTTAGGGGAATGGTTAACACCCTTGACTCGTAATATTGAAGGCTGAACATTTCGGTGCTAGCAATCTTAACTGGGTAATACTTTTTCTCAAACGCAATTGACCATTTACTTACATAATCTATGGCATTAGGAACTCGAAAGTTCATTGACACATTTACAAAATTACGACACCTATCCTTATCTTAAGCTAGTTCTATCCAGTCCCCCTCACTACACCTTATTTCTTTCAGGTTCATTCTAATGTTATCTTCCCATCTGCGTCTTCAGTAGCCCCATGGCTTCTTTGGTGCTGACTGACAGCTGACAGCCTTAAAAAGTTACCAGACCAAAATACTTATCCCTACGCTGAACCAGATGATCTGCAAAAGCATGTGTTTAGCAGCTGTCACTTTAGACAGTCAACATTTAGGTATATACCATGGGGCTACTTTAGGTCTCCCAATGGTCTCTTCCTGTTGGGTTCCAGTCAATAACCTGAATAAGGGTCTAGATTCTCCCATTCGCGCTGCTTGTCCTGCCCACAGTATTATGCGAGTTTTGATTATCATAAAAGGTCCTGTAATTGCTTAGCGAGTAAAATTCAGGTGACTCACTTTAGAATTCCCCCTTCTCATTCTATTAATTTATATTACGAGTAAATAATTTAAGTCACGATTACTAGCGCTAGGCTCTCAGCGTGTACCAAGAAAATCGCGCACGGATTATTTGTCACTTATGTTGTTCCTATCATAAAATAAAAGTTATGTATGGTTCACCACACGAGCATACGTTCTCTCTCCTTATCTTAATATTATAGAAACATTTTAATTAAGACTCTTTATTTGGGAAACGAAACAACATATTGTTGCAGAAATACTCCACCAAAGAGCATAGGCCTACATGAAATTACGCTATAGGTTTTATACGCTTGACAATATTTATCATAGAGCGTTTCATGTTGATCACATTTCAAAGGAGATTATTTATTTTTCCAAATAAATATGTTTTAGTCATATATAGATACGCAAAATAGCCCACTTTGGTGGCTGCGTGGTCTAAGACCACACTCTGGCAAAAAACTTAAACTGCCAATTACGTGGAGACAGGCTCGAATCCTGATCGGGTGCACTGAGGGAAATTTTTACATGGTTTTCCACACTCCATCCACGTAAATTTGGGTACACTTCCTCTAGATTAAACCTTCCTAATCCTTAACACGGGTGAAGTGAATAAAAACTAGTATTTGATTATACTAAATTTTTTCAAGTATTTCATAGATTTTATTTGAATATATGTTTTAGAATTTACTACCCATAGTAAATTCTAAGGTAATACGGATGATTAGTATTTTTTAAGTTATGTAATTGAATAAACATTAATTTATACTAGACAGGGTTAGTACATTCTCAGTTTTTATTTAGTCCATGGCAAGGCAGATCAGTTGCAGTCATGGTGATGCTCGTGCAAGTCGAGACAGAAAGACACACTTTCAACGTAGAAGAACAGGCAATTTTAAACAATTATTTAGGTTTGAAGACCAAAACGTTGATTGTTTTGACATCTGAGTTTTCCCTGAGCACAACGTCAAGACACGAGGAGCACTGTCGCCCCGACAGCAAATGAAAATATAACTGCGTTACTTCGGTGATCCAGGTAAAGTTTACTTTTGATCGGTATTATAAAGTAGGCCTTCTATTTAAATAAAAAATATATATTTTATTTTGTTTAAAGACATAGTTTTGGGAGGATACAAGTAACTGGGCGACTAAATCGTCGCGACAAATTTGTTTGTTGTTTCAAGACACATAAATTTAAATTAATTTTATGAATTTGTATTACAGGTTTTCAGAGTGTAGTGGCTAACAATGTAGGCGTTCATCGAAGTACCTTTACCAAAACCGTTCATTATGTAATGGATAGAAAAATTTATAAAACCAACAAATGGATCAAATTTATTTCAACCTTAGATGAAATGAGCGAGGCCAGCCTTTTATGGTAAACTCGATTTCGCATGCCTACAGTCATTGGAGCCCTAGACTGTACTCTTATTGAATTTAAAAAGCCTATCTACCATCTTCAGAGATGAGTACGAGTATATCAACCGAAAAGGTTATCCTAGCATAAACGTTCAAGTAATCTGTGATGCAGCTGAGAAAATCAAAAGTGTATCAGCCGAGTGGCTTGGCAGTGCTCACGATGCCAGAATCTGGAAAAGGAACCTTGTAAAACATATATGACTTATAACGGTTCTTTTTGTTTATATGGTGACCTGGCGGTCTAGGGGTAAGGTGTCAGACTTCTATGCTGGCGGCCGGGGTTCAATCCTCGGTCCCGGCAAAGATTTATCTGATTACCAAACCCTTCCTTCACCTCTGACAAGACATCTTGTGAATGTGAGGAATGCCAGGCCTCCACCGTGGTTCGGATTCCACGTTAAACTGTAGGTCCGCCATTTCATCTCACAATAACCCTACCATTACACATTAGCGTAAGTGCGTATAACCCGAACGGGTAGTAAGACGCGGTGCTAATAATAATAATTTGTTTATCGGGGGATTCGGGCTATGGCATTTCCCCGTGGCTTATAATTCCTTTTCAGCAACCAATAAATGAACAAGATATGTATTTTAACCTAACTCACTCAAGAGAAAGAATGGTTGTTGAAAGAGTATTTGGACAGGTCAAGAAACGTTTTCCAATACTCGCGGACGTATTCGCGTAGCGCTAGACAACACACCAGAGGTAATTGTTTCTTGTTCAGTGCTTCAAACCAGGTCCAAGCACTTAAACGATCAGATAGATGATGATGAAGACCAAGAAGAAGATTTAAACTATGAATATAATGTTGGACAACAGGAAAGTGCTGCCACACGACAACGAGGAGCACTTAAACGCGATCAAATGTCACAACATTTGCTGTAAACAGAAATATGTAAATTTTGAATCCTATTATCAGTAAAACAGTTGTAATTTGTCAAATAAATAATATATCTTTAATACTTTGTGACACTAAAAATGAATTTAAAACTAGAATATGTACACAAAAGACATTCAAACTACCGACGCACACACAGACTAACGTACAGATGCACGTGCGCGCATACACACACACACACACACACACACACAGACTCACGTACAGATGCACGTGCGCGCATACACACACACACACACACACACTGTAGCTTTAAAAACACACAAGCTTTATGTTTTATTTTATTTTACAAAGAAATTAAGGAATGGGTATATTTTATTTAACAATTTTCTTAACACCATGTATTTATCTCCTATATACCGATCAGTACTTATGGTTTCTTTTAAACCAACATTAAACTCGTTAGTTACATCTGTATCTGTAGCTATCTCAAACGGTTGTTGAAGTTGTTTCAACTGAAGCTTTCCTTTCTCAATTTGAATTTTGTTCAGTTGGAACTGCTAAAGAAGAACTAGTCGTTGCAATTCAGAGACAAACATTTTTTTTGTTTCTTCACTTTCATAACGATCAAATATCGGTTTTGTTTTTCTTATTTTGGTCCTATGTTTGCCTTCAGCGCTTACACATTGACTTTGGCCGTTCGTTGCTCTCGGTTCAGGTTCTGGTTCGTCTGTCGTATTCTCACTTCTTTTTACACCTGCCGATAGGGCACAAGATACTTTACTAAATACAGGACTTAAGTCCTTACTCATGAGATCCAACAAATCTTTTTCTCAATCTTTTAGTTTATTAATTTTGTTTCCTGTAGCTTTGTAACGTTTAAAAGAGCTAGCCTGATATATTCATGTTTGTACGCCACCATTAGGGTGACATTTGATATAACGATTTAATTGTATCCAAGTTTGCTGTTCGGTATTATAATAATTAAAAAGGGATGATGTCTTATTTTATAAATTAAGAGTTCTGGTGTTTTATAGTTTTTTATTTTAAGTAGATAAACAATTTTTTGCTAGATATTTCACACGTTGTAGATTTTGATAAAAGCACGACTATTACGTTATATGCACGATGATTCCCGACACGTGAAATTTAGAACACAGATTGATTAATATGTCATAGACTCTACCTACACGGCTCCTCGTCAGGAAGGAAAGTGAAGAGATGCGTACCCTGAAGGGGTATATCAAACGACATTTCCTTCTCGAAGCTTACCAAAAGAAAATATGTGTGGTCATCCAGGTGCGTTTCTGTTCACAAAACTGCGTTGTCTTTTTAAACAGAGACGTAGGAGGATGTCACCATACCTTGCAACTTAACAGCTTAACACAAATAAGTCTTACTACCCGCTATTATTTAAAATATCGTAATTTTGAATAAAGATTTAAACAATAAATTATTGAGATGTATTATCCCATATCATTACAGCTTTTAGATAAGTTATTTTTCAATGCCATTATCATATTATTTAATAGTTTTTTTTTACCTGGCCAATAATGATTCCCTTCTCGATAGCATTACTAAACTCTTCAGTCAATGTATATATTGCGGTATTTTTTGATTGCACCATGGATGGTATTTTAGATTTTTCTAAGACGATTGTATATTTGCTAACTACTTTTACTAGCAACGCCTTATCAACATTCTTGCTGATCTCACCTCGGTCAATATCCAGCTCTTCTTCTGAAGATATGACGCCAATAATAGTGCTTACTCGGCTACAACAACAGCCAGACTGATCACTAGACACAACGGAAAGTGGGGTTAATGAATCATGTGGAATCTTTTCTGTTGAGACATGAACACGACGCGCGTCATCTTAGAATTTACTAGAGGCTTGTTCGTAATATGCAGTTAGAATATACTAGACATTTCCAGACGGCCCTAGTTAAAACTACCTAGTTTTAGCCAATTCTTATTCACCTCATTTTGGGAAAGTGCTAAAACTAGTTAGTACAAACTACCTATAATGTTTTAGCTTTATTCACTTTACCCGAAATTATCGTAGTTAGTAAATAGTTGTATAACCTGAACAGATAGTAGGACGTGGTGCTAAAAAAAATTAGACAAACACAAAAGTTTATCTGAAGGGGGTTGTGCAATGGATTTTTATGGCTCAATAAAAATCACAATCACAGCCGAGTTTGCGCCCACAAACATCGGGTCCTGAGGCGAGCACTTTACACCAATACCACGGAGGTCTACTTGACAAATTTCTCATAGTAGATATATTCTAAGAAGTTCTTAAAATGCTTTTATACCAATCTGTAAGTTTCTCTTACACCATATATACATCGTATTATGACTATTTCGCGCTCGCGGGTGGTCATCAGTTAAGAAGCGACCTCTTCCCTTTTATGATAGCTTCAATGGTTTACATTGACTCAGCGTTTGATGAGCGGTTTTGAAAGAAATGGTCCATCATGAGGGAGGGTGGGAGAGAAAGGTCAAAAGAAACTCATTCGCGACCCCTTGTCACGTGACCAGCGTGGAATGCGAGCAGGTGTCAGGGACGGTGGAGGATGGGTCTTTTGAGTAGTTGGGGTGAGGCGTGGTCGGCATGGCAGGGGGTTCAGATGGAATGAGTTTGCTGCTTCTTTTTCGTCCAAATCCAGTTCTCTTCAACCCACCCTTGCTTGTAGGTGGAAGGATATACACATTTCATAGCCTTTCCCCTCCCTAACTTTCCCATTCATTCTTTCATTCATTTTTAACTCTAGTTTATTTTTTAAAAGAAAAATAGCGTTTCTAGTTCAAGACATTTACTGAGAATGAGGGTATTTTTTCCCTGACAGAAAGACCGAGCTCTACCCCCACACCCCCTTTCTCTTTTACCTATATTGAAGGTTTTTACGATTTATCTCTTCCCCCTTCTCCCCTTGTCGCTCTTTCATTCAGGACGTTTTGCCATGTCGTGGAAATGGTCTCACCTGGCCTCAGCCTTAGCGGAAGTGCTCGTCAAAGTCTGTGTGTGAGAGGGTGAGGGCTCACAAGTCGAGGTTATCTGTCATTTCTTCCCTCCTACCTTGCTCCCTTTAGAATACATCCAGGGAATCCCTGGTTTGAAATCGATAGTAGTGTAGCCCCTAATAAGCGTAGAAGTCTGATAAGTCTTTCAAAAATATTTCTTACGTTTTGTAAATAGCTTTTTACTGAAAACAAATGCAACAGCACATATAACAATCATACACCAGTTAAGAAGCTTTATGAAACTCAGAGGGAAAATTATGGAGTCTTGAGTACTAAATAAAGTGGCACAGAAAAGTTTTACATTTAAATGTAAACTTTCAAATGTTTAAAATTAAAATTAAAATTTGAAGAGCTCATCGGATGGATTTTCAACCAAATAATCAAAAAAATGTTATGACCAAAAAAATTAAAAAGTGGTTCTGGCAGTTATAGGTCATCTTTTGAATCTATAAAATACGTTTCATACTACCCAGGAAAAATTGAATCATTCTATATAACAAGGGAAAAGTCAAATACAAAATTTAAATAAATTGTGGAAATTATTATAATTAGAAGCACATTTTTGATTAGTAGGTTTGTTCTAAACGTAGCAATGTACTAACCTCAAACAACAAGGACTAGGGTAAATGCAAGCAAGAAGAACACCACTAGATATTGCTTGGATTAAATAGAGGAAACAAACATACAAGAAATTGCCCACAGCTAAATTTTGATCAAATGAATCCGAGTCTATTCACTTGAAAAAGATAATTCATTTTACCTTGACATAGATACTAATAACCGAGACAAAATATATGCGATGTAAAATGGACTACATAGCCACCACATTAAATGAATTAGGAATTAGATATCTATCTTAGATGACTTTTAATTCATTCGCACTAAACAAGGTTGCATACAATCCAGGCGAGAACCCAGTTTCAAGCCCAAAGTTGTTAAGTTGTCAGCTATTTAAATGATATATCCTCAAACTTCAGTATTTTTTTTATGAGAATTGCAATCCTGAAATTTAAAAAATCACTGAAACACTCCTCAATTATCTTAGAAATGTATGTTGTGGCATTAATAATAAAAAAAATAGCTCTATTTGATTAAGGTATGCCAGATTAAAGTTTAACAAAATTTGCCTCTTTTTCTGGAGTAAAAGATTTATAGTAAAACGTATTTGAAAATAAGTTTTGAAAACATAAAATGTTGGACATGATGGGGGTACTTTTTGCCTTTATTTTGGCCTGAGCCATATTTTAAAATAACAAATAACATATTAAATAATGTGAGATTTCTGAACATCAATGATGCGCTCAGGTGGCTCGTTAAATCATATCTAATAATTTGTCGTGTCCATTGTCTATAAAATATAAACTTTTGCACACAGATAGCTTAAAAATAGGTGATCGGGTTTGAATCTCGGTCGGGTGTACTGTGGTTTTCCATTCTTCCTCCACGAAAATGTGGGTACACTTCCTATAAAATAACCTTCCTAATCTCTAAACCATTAACGTAATTAGTACTTAAGCACTTAGCCTGAACGGTTAGTAAGACAAAATGCTTTAAAAAAATATTTTTCTCATTCAATCATCCATTGAGGTGGTTGCAACACTTCCTTATTTAAAATACCTTTTCCAATCAAGTTAATATTTAGTACCGCGTCTTACTACCTGTTCGGGTTATACGCTTTAAGTACTAATTACTCTAATGGATTAGGAATTGGGAAGGTTGAATTAAAGGAAGTGAACCCGCATTTGCGTGGAGGGAGAGTGGAAAACCCTTTAGGAAAAACCACCCCAAGTTCACCCGACCGAGATTCGAACCTCGATCTCCCCGTCCTCAGCAGTCGAGCACAACACGACAAGCGCGTTAGCCAACTACGCCACCGAGGCGGGTTCCAATCAAGTTGTGTCTCGTAAAACAATGTCTGAGCATGGACAGTTTCACGATTTGGTGCAATCCAATCTCAATCGGGTGGGCCTATTAGAAAACAAAAACATGTTTTTTCGTTGTCAACAATGATACTATTTTGTTATATTACTAGTATTTAGAGCTGTCTACGACAGGTTGCCAACCTAACAGAACCAAACCTTCAATTTATAAGCGCATAGAAGTTTGGACTTTGTATGTTAAAAAAAAGGTATTTCTCCCTCAGTTATTACGTAAGAATGGATTAAGTGAGAGTGAACTAAATTAATTATGGTGGAAATCAAGCACGGGATTCTTAGTTAAGAAGGGAGACGCGACTAACTTAGCTAAATTGTACCAAGAGAATAGATTAACTTTTCTTTTAAAATATTTGATATGTGTATTTGTAAAGTTGTCATTGTATCATTGGCAGTATAAAGTCCTGCCGAGTAGAAGGTGGCTGTGTTATCTGATAGCGCGTGATCGTGATTGATCGCTCTTATGTATGCACGTGATGATTTCCGCACATCCATCATAGAGTCTGCCTTAAAATATGAGTGAAGAATAGCCCTGAGCACGGCACAACCCCTGGATAGCTCAGTGGTTAGAGCATTGATATACTAAGCCAAAGGTCCTGGGTTCTATTCCAGTGTCCAGGGTGTTATTTTTCAATTCAAATAATATTTCTGTTTTTAGTTCAAATGTCTTATAACACAATTATTTAATAGTTTTACTGAGGAATAAAGATGAGAATAATTGTAGTTATTGAAGAAAATGTACCTACATTATTGTGTAGAGAAGATGGGATAGTCACAGTGATAAATCACATGTAGTAAATTACGCCTAATCCACGTGGCTGAAATTCAAACCTAACCTTCTTATATGCAATCCAATCTATTGTGAGTCTGACGCCTTATACCACGTAATAGCCAATGTGGGTTGTACAAGTTCAGACTGTCCTGTGTCTGTAGGTAGACTACAAATCAAACAATAGTAGCATATAGTACAAAAACTTTTATATTGAAAACTATAGTAATATTTTTTAAACAAACATTTCACACACACAAAAAATCACAGGGGTTAATTAAATTAATAATAATTCTTTGAAGATGGGGTTCTGTAGAGTATAACGGCATTTGGGTTCCTAATATAATTTGATTTTAAAATAAAATTATTTATGAAGTATGTACTGTACACAATGCATTAATACATAATGTACTTTAAAAGGTATTGTTATTACGGTTATCATAAACTTAAACATATTATAGTTCTTAGTTAATCTAGCTTTTAAAATATAATCGCATTTAATCAGCTGGCCCTAATCAGGATTAATTGGAGCAAATGATCAAAGCAAGAGTTTAAAATTACATAATTGGCACAGATAATCAGATTTAGTGAATCGGCAAACCTCTGTTTCATAGTCTAATTGAATCCTACTTAATTTAAAAACATTGTCCTAAACCTGTACTCAATAGTGCATTTAGCAGGATTCAATTCCCGGCATCAACGAAAAATGTGGCATTGGTGATATCGGGATTTTCCATTTCACAGAGATGAGATAAAAGCCGAGGGAATGGATATTGTGTTTGTTCTAAAATTAAGTGTGTAAGTCATGTATTTATATAATCAATTGATCCAGAAATTGGAAGTTAAATACCTCTGTTAAAATAGATAACGAAACAAATTTGTGTCGAGTCAGGTGCACCCCTTACTATTTTGTCCGAACAATTTTTTTAAAGAGGGAAGGCATGAAAAGCCAACCCTCCCATGGTTGTATCGACTGTTGTAATGTGACTTGTAATATAGTTGGAGGGGGAGGGGGGTGCGGGGTATCGCCATGGCAACGGCGCTACCGTTGGGGGGGCGTGGCCGGCACAATCACCTGACCACACACGGCATGCTGGCCACACACCATCGATATACAGGGTGCTCACAAACTGAGTTAACAAGAACGATACAATTTGGTTTTTTAAATTATATGTAAAGGTTTCAAATCAGTTGTTGAAGGACATTAAAAAAAGTTTCATTTGATGATTAAAAAAACTTTATTTTGGACGAATTAAATTCTATAATATAATAGCTTGATTATTTCAGTGCTGCAGCCTTTAATATATTTTATTTAGGTGAGCAGAAAAACACATTTAATTACTAAGAGCTCGCATCGATGGACACGCGATTGAAGGCGCCAGTCTTATCTAGTTTAGTTTGCTTGTAGCGGCAAGGTTGGGGCGTGAATTTAAATTTAAATAATATCTTCATATTAATTAGTATAGATATGAGAGCCCGGATGAGTAGTAAGATGTGCTGGAGTAAAATGCAATACTAAAATGTGTATCCTTAAAAAAAGTATTCTAATTAGTAGCAATAACCTCATCGGTAGATTTACCGTGAATATGTAAAGTTTTGGTTTAACCAACTTCCCTGGAGGCTATTTGAATCGACTCGTTTCATGATATAATAATACTATTTGCATTTGCAATATAACTTTCGTAATTTAAGATAGTTTCCGCCAAAGGCGTGGACACGTTTTGGGTTTGGGGAAGGGTGGGTGGTTAAAATTGGTGCTGTTAAATTTATATATTCTCAAATATATAAATATTTTTTTAAAGGTGAAGTTTTGCAATGAAGAGGGATAAGCCCATCCTACTCCCTCCCCAACCAACAAAACACATTTTTTTAGCACTGGCAAAAGATATTTTAAAAATGTTTTAGTAATAGCTAGAAGACTTATTTATTTAACACATAATTCATAATAAGTTACTTCCATAGAAATAAAGCTTAGGTAAAATACGTATCCTCTAAGCTTTTAATATTAATTTTATATTTTAACTTGGTAGGTTACAAACTACTTTATGTAATTACGTGCTGGTCAAACTTTTTGTACGTGCAGTGCACCCTTGTACTCCCCTGTATCCGAGTCACAGGTTTGCACAAATTATTCTAAAATCTAATTTTACTAACATTATTATTATTATTATTATTATTATTATTATTATTATCACCGCGTCTTACTACCCGTTCGGGTTATACGCACTTACACTAATGTGTAATGGCAGGGTGATGGTGAGATGAAATGGAGGACCTACAGTTTAACATGGGATCCGAACCACGGTGGAGGCCTGGCATTCTACACATTCACAAGATGTCTTGTCAGAGGTGAAGGAAGGGTTTGGTAATCAGATAATTCTGTGCCGGGACCGAGAATTGAACCCCGGCCGCCAGCATAGAATTCTGACACCTTACCCCTAGACCGCTAGGTCACCTACAATTTTACTAACAAATAAATAACTTTTCATAGCAGGCATTGAAATAAAATCAATCGATTTAAGCTACTTTCAACCCCACTGAAAAACATTGAACCTTTTTTTTAAAAAAATTACATATTTGCTCTTTAAGATTGGGAAGTTATTTATTTGGGTTTAAATTCTTTTATTCCCGACAATGTGGTTAAAGTAGATGACCACAAAACTAGGGAACAATTATTCGATACCCGGGTGGTTCTTACAAAGATAAATACTATCTAACTAATAGGCCTAAACATTAACATTAGGTGGAACGTCCTAGGTTAAGATAGGTTGTAAGTGCACTCTAAATAGGTCAGTCAAAAAAGTCAAGCATATTGATAAAAGTATTAAAATATAAAACGATATGGTTTATGCTCACTAGATATATTGTATTTTTTAGGACGTGATTTAGACATGTTTAGAACTAGGTCCTAACTAAGCAAGCACTTATTTAGAGTAATTCAGGTTACGATATAGAGATTATTTATAACAATTCGTTTAACTAAACAACTAATGGTGTTATCACATCATATGTAAATGAAAACTAATGTGTTTGTCTATTGTGTTCATCCGCCACTGAGCGAATTATCAAGCCTGATGACCTGGGACTAGTCCAGAACGTTTAGTTCAATTTTCAAAATAGATTCTTTATCTGACAGGTAAAAAAAATCTATTAGATCTACTTTCATGTATTCATTCGTCAGATCATGTAATATGCAGATGCCACTTTATACATATATTATAAATACATATAAAATTATACTAATATCTACATATATAACTTCCTGATGTGAGTGGGTGTGTACGTGTCTTTCCATAACACCCAGGAGCTCCCAAATGATCTAAAATGCTGACACTTTGCACACTTAATATAGAAATGAAATTGTGGCTGTTGAGGGACTGATTGGCGTGTCATTTCTATAACTAAGCTAGTTTGTGAGTCATGGGCTGATATAATCAGTAGGTTCATAGGGGCCATGTTAAATACCCCAAATAAATAAATATTTTACTCTCCTAACCCTTCACAGCATTGGACGTGTGGTTTTCATGCTTGGGTCTAGCCCATATTTTTGTATTGGTGATGGTATTTACCAAATATATTTTGTCCATCCTCTCTCTCTGTTAGCTACTATCCAAATATATATAAGTTTAAAAAAAATTAAATAGTATTTCCTTAGGATGAGTGGTATGTCATTGCTATCATGTAGGCCTGCTTGAATTATAGCGTAGGTATAACAGAATTATTAACACCAAGTATAAAAGTAAAAAAAAAAGCTTCTGATATTTAGTCAGTTGTTTAATTCACGATACTAGAGATAAAATACACAAATCATTGCTATATATGCCACGTGTCGTTTCATTCATATCGGCTGATAAAATACATCGGCGTCAATATCCCATAACTCACAGTAAAAAATAAAAAATGTTGCCACGTTAGTAAATAAGTAGCTGACAACACACACAATATATTCCCGCGAGTGTAAATACGATAAATTAATGTGTTTTTTTAATCCTCGATCCTTTTTTTTTTCCAACAGCAATTTTACCTACACCTCGCATCGATGTGCAAGCGGTTGACCTTGCGTGCACGAATCTAGTGTATTTTTTTTAACATGATTTATTTAGGCAATTTATTATTTGGGCCAATAAGTCTGCCAGACAAATACATAATCGCTCCCATCCTGAAAAAAATAAATTTAAAAAATGTCCCAGCCCATAACAATAACTCTTCTAACGAAATGAAGTTCATTTTTAAAACAGTACATGAAACATGGCCGTATTTCACTTCAGTATAAATAGTATTTATCGGAAAATGATAATAAAATTTGGGTGACGATTTAAAAAAAAATTGTATGGATACCTATATCCCCAAAAGTGGGGTTTCTATGAGTTTAGAAATATTGTATTGACTTTCATATGGTTTGATTTGTGGGTGCAAAATTCTATAGCATATTTGCCGATATAATAAAATATTGGGATTGTTGGTTCCTCTCCACCCCCCTATCCTACACATATAGAGCAAGTTTCATTTGGTTGAATAGTTTTAGGGGCTTTTAAAAAAAAAATATATCAGACTTTATGGGTAAAAGAGTTTGTTTTATTGAGATATTTACTTTTAATTTAATTGTTAGCATCTGAAGTAAATGTGTTTATTAGACATATAATAATTGTAGTATTTTCAGTTAAATAATGTGTGTGGGTTTAACTCTCACTCTGGAGACCACAGCTCGAATCCCAGCCAGGTTCCTTTCAATGTGATTTTCCATAATCTTTCAGAATTTTTGTTTGTTTTATTTTTAAAATTTTAATGCGGTTATTAATGGCTATGATGGTTATTAAGGACTTGGTATAATGAGTAGGGTAGGTTAGTTAAGAGGAAGTGTACCCACATTAGCTGAAGGAGGGAATTGGAAAACTAAAACTATAAATCACACGTGGGGGACCCAAAGGACATAGGGCCAATATACTTGCCTCGTCCTCGCCGACAAAAGAGATCTAATCCATTGATAGACTGACGTGTTAGACTGTTTAACTACCACTGAAGGTAATTTATTTTCAGGTGATTGCTAGAACCTTTTCTTAAGCCTAACCCTCCTCATTACATGTGATTAGGTTAGTGTGTTAGTTTTTGATGGTACAAATAACAATTAAAATGCATAGCACCTAAACACACCAAAACTTACACACTCTCACCCACAAACACGTACTAATCATACGCATACACTAATCCACACACCAATACATATTAACTCACGAACTCCCACACTTACTAACTTACTTATTACTTACTAACAAACACACTAAATCACATACACACACATTTTATCTCTCTCTTACACACACAAACACATACACTATTCACACACATTCACTCTGATTAAACAATATTAATCCCTTACATCAAAAATACATCCATAACACAGCAGGGCTGCGTCTAGGGGGGCGGGGGCAAAGGGGGAAATTTCCTTGGGCCTCACATTCAAGGGGGCCACATTACCTCCAAAATTTATTAAATTCAATTACAGTTATTCTAAATTTCGCATCAAATAATGTACAGATAATTAACAGAAACAATTACTTGCTTAGTGATAGGATTTCTTTCCAGGTTCCTGAAAACCCTAACTTTATGTAATTTAAGATTTACATTATTCGAGTAATGAGCTGCAGTACAGTAGAATATGGCACCATTGTGCTACCGCTGTCAGTACACATAGAACTAACGGTGCAATGGTAAAGAGAGGAATTTACTTATGTAACTTAATTTGTTTGCATTTACAATCATTTAGTGAGTTGATCAATATCCAATAAAATATGAGAAATTATTAAGTACTTTACATAAGTATCGAATACATATCAATATATTATAACGGCTTAAAGCAAAGACTGAAAAACTGCCGTGCAAAAAAGGGGGGGGACAAGAAGAGGGGGAGCTCAGATTATTTTGCCACGGGCCTCAAATTTTCTTAAAACGGCCCTGCAACACAGTAATATAATGTATCAGAAATAAGTCAGTATTGTATTAGAATGTATATTTGTGTGATAATTATATTTGGTTTGAAATATTTCCAATAAATAATTAGTTTTTCAGTCTATAATGGGGCCGTAAATGTGAAAGATAATTTATTAGTCCCTCCCGGTATAAATGTTTCAATGACCTAATTAATAGTAACGGTGCTAAGAATTTTAATTTGAGAACAACTGTTTATAATATTTTCAGTTGAAAAGTTATATTATTTATATTATACATGTTTATGTTTCAGGAACCGGATGAAATTATTATATTGAATATACGACCTTTATCTTCTTGGATGTTAAAGGTAGGAAATATATTAATTTATACTTTCTTATAATTATTTGCTCATAATTTGGAATGATCTACTATTAGCTATATCATTATTTTAAAAGTAAATATGAAATATAGCACCTGGGCACTGGAATTGAACCCGGGACCATTGGATTAGGGCTCCAATGCCTTACCACTGATATACCAAGGTTCGTTCCATGCTCAGGGTCATTCTTTGCTCATAGCTTAAAACTTGATTCACACGCTCGCCGAAAATGGAAAGCAGAATATGCTTAAGTGGCTCAGCAACTCACACGCTCTATGTTGACCCATGATGCATTACAACGCTAACTTTAAACAGCTGACTATCACTATATTTTATTTTATAGTGGACAAAAATATATTTTAGATCATTCTCCTGAGGGATATTTTCAAATTATAACGCTGTGTCGTGACACAATCCAATACATATATACACACGTTTTATATTAACGGGTTATTTCAAATCTTCTCACAAAAGCCAACGAAGCTGTCTGCTAGCTTTTGACTGTAGAGCGCATGCGTACTGATTTGAGATGGTCCTAAGATTTTATTGGTTCTCATGTGCAGAACATTTCAGACAGAGTGGACAAAGTAGAAATGAGTTGAACTTGAGAGGAGTAGCTCGCACCGATTAGGTGGAAATCTCGTGATTGGTTTAAAACGCGTCACGTGACCACGTTTCTGTTCCGCGCTAGTTTTTCGGCAAACGTGTGAATCCCACAGTAAGACAGAAGTGGATGATAATCGGCTAACCATAAACTACCATTGATACATCCTATATCACCACTGAGGGAACTGCATTTCTTATGAAGAAAAGTTTTATCTTCTCTCTCTGTTGACTCTTGCCACACCTCTTCTCTTTTAGCAATTCCTCCCCCTCCTTCGCCTCCAAAAGCATTGTCTTTTCTCCCATCGGTGGTCTCATGGGGTACGCTGCTCTATTTTAAGAGTGTTTAAAGCAAATATCGGCTATGTCATAAAAAGTTCTATTTTTAATTTTCAATTGAATAATAACAATATTACTATTTTAATAGGTTTTATAGTACTAGGAAATTTGAAATATACTCACATGAATCAACGAAAATCGTAAATTTTTAAAGGAATATAAATTCCCCATCAACACGACAAAAAAGTATTTTAGAACGTAATATATTATATGTTTATTTTCATAATCCATTCCAACCGAAAAACCTTGCCTTGCATCCAACAACAACAACAACAACAGATTTTTCCTAAAATATCTTGCCTAGAATACCATATTCACGAATACGTCAACGTATTCCATTTGTTCTAATTATTAATCTCTTTAGAAAATTGTAGCTAGATTAGTTTAACAATATTAGTCTACCATTTACAACTTAATACAAAATAGTATTTATTTATGCCTTGAGGGTTAGGTTTCTTTCAATCGAGACATTTTATAATAATAAACAAATTACACCCAATTAATGCACGATAAAATATCTATGACTTCATTTCAATTTTTGTGTGTGTGTAGATCCCCGTTGTTATTGATGTATGACAGTGTACTTTATGTAATTTTATTAGAAGATGTTTGATTAAATATTTACCAAACAAAATAATAAAAACAATAAAAATGGTCTAAAATGTATAAATTAGTTTTCAAACATAATATAACTACAGTAGCCCCATGACCTCTTTGGTGCTGACTGACAGCTCATAGCTGATAGCAGACGGCTTTGAAAAGTTACCAGACCAAATTATGTATCCCTACACCGTATCATATGATCTGCAAAAACATGTATTTAGTAGCTGTCACAGTCAAAATTTATGTAAATACCTATATGTTGACTGCCAGAAGTTAGCTGTGAACTATCAGTCAGCACTAAAGAAGCCATGGGGCTACTGTATATAGGCTTATGTGGGTGTATATATAGGAAAATTAATGTAGTATCGGATACTTATAGTTTTTTAGTTTAATTTTCATTTATATTAATTGAAAGTGAGACAATTGACTTTAAAAATAAAGCTTGGACATATCTTGATGCATCAAATTTATTAACATAGCTTACAGAAAATATATTTCTTTCTAGGGTCGTGAATAACAAAAAATAATTCAGTTTTTAAAAAGTACTGTTTGGTAGTAACGGACATAATAAAATATACGAATTTAGAACTCAAATTTGTAAACTAATCTTCTATTATTGTCTTCACATTACTTATCACAAGCATCTTTGTAAAAAGAACAATCTAATAATACTGGAACAACTCTCGCGGGCCCACCCTTGGCAAAAACTGCACTTAATCCTATCTTTCGCAAAGCTTTCTCCACATATTATTCACTTTGTTATATCTTCAACGTGTACTTTCCAATACCGTATCAAAATAAAGTATTGTAATTGTGAAAATCTTTTACCTCGAAATTATGATGAATATTTACGTGTTATGTGTCTCCTAACCCTAAAAAGGGGATTTTACAATTGTATCTGTCCGTATATATGATATACATATAATATATAGCTGTAAGCTATACAACCATATATTACAATCCTATATGTCATACCGTCTATCTATCCTTGGCCTCAGCTATGAAATTATTTAATGGATTTTGTTTGAACTTGATAACTAGATATTATAGGACAATACTACGGAATGTTGTTTTGATTTTTACCTTATTCTTCAAATTAAGGGTAGCTTACTAATAAGAGATTTTTTTTATATTCAAAATTGTTATAAAATGACTCTAACGATTTTGTTCAAAATTCATATCTATGAATTGTTTGACCTCCCAAATAACACTGTATACCGATGACCAATCTTTCGCTACAAGAACATAGTACTGTTTTGAAAGTGAAATTTACCATCGTAACCATCCAATAACCAATCTCGGCCTACATGAACGAGCTTCGGAAGACACCTTACGATCTCTTGGGACACGTTTTGTTCCCTTAAAGTATCTTCCTTGAGGGACATTGTCCCCATTGTTACCAAGGATTGACCAGTGTTGCCAACAATGAAGGCTTCTGTGCCCCCTCCCTTCACCCAACATACAGGAGTATAAAGCTCTATCAGTGAGGCGGTGAGGATTTGCAGTTGAATACTAAAAGGAGGAGGATGATGGTCTTCCCTGTCTTTGCCGCCATGATTGGGAAGAAGACTTAGGAAGCTAACGTACAATGGCTTGACCAGAGGGATTACCAGAAACTGGCCAGGCACCGTCTTTCATCGTCGCCGCTAATTTACGGAACAAATAAAGTAAAAGGACTTAATTCCAATTTGTGACAAAGTTTAAACCTGTGTAATCATGAGTAACATTTTTCTTGGCTGGCTAAAGAGCATAATAAACCCTACCTTGTACAGGTTTCTGCGAATATTTCTGGTTCTTTTTATAAGTACAAGATATAAACACTAGTGTAAAAAAGAGTCTCTCTTTCTTACCCCACATATAACGAACGCGTAACTAAGGTAGATAATACAGCTCGAACAAGACGTCGCATC
This sequence comes from Timema californicum, assembly GCA_902141385.1. Classification (NCBI taxonomy): domain Eukaryota; kingdom Metazoa; phylum Arthropoda; class Insecta; order Phasmatodea; family Timematidae; genus Timema; species Timema californicum. Next base: position 77,834 of record CABFOW010001337.1, on the reverse strand, counting down.
ATATTGCAGTTTGCTGAATCCTTACTGACCTTAAAAAATTTGGAATTATGATCGGTGAAATAGTGTTTCCTTATTCTTTAAATATAAATAATACAAGAAAGAGGAAAAAATATTATTTTAAAATACAAAATAACCTTATAATGATCCCACTTTCTTTATCTGTCGTCAGGTTAATAACGCAGAAAACCACACTACAACACTTTTTCTGATTGGAAGTTAATCGTGTATCTAATATACCGATTAATCTATTGTAAGAAGGCTCTTAAAATGCATTGTAACGTTATATGTTTCAGTAAGGCTATATAAACATATTTTGACTACAGCTTATATTCGCACCAGTGGTCACTCAGTCTAAGGTATCAAACTGACTCCATACCAGGGGTTCCCAAACTGTGTGTCCTGGAAGGTCACCGTTTTTGGTCCAAGGCATCGCGTCTATAAGGAAAAATTAAAACTTATAATGTTTAGTCTCATTTTTAAATGTTAGTAATAAAAACGAAACTGAAATTATAAAATACATGATGAGATGTTTAGCCATTATAAACAAATTTTACACATGAGATCATGTACAACAAAAATACGTCTATTTTAATTACTTGCTATTCAGTTCTGTAATTTTGTTCTAATTTTGTATTTTTTACATTTAGAATATGATAAGCTAGGGCCGGTCTTATGACTCCTGGATAAATATTAATCTAGCTGTTAAATATTTTTATCTGGTCGATGAGTTAAAAGTGCGTCTTATGACCACCAGAAAGCATTTATCCATCACATTTTTATCGGAAGGTTTTAAGTACTTGATAACTTGCATCTGAAAGTTAAAATGATCGTTGCCATAGTGAAGCGTTGTTTTTAATGAGGTTTCACCTATCAGAATCGGTTTTTAGTTTAAAATCTTGATTCACGCGTTTAGTAAGCACAGTTCCAGGCTCTAACTAGATAAAGTTAGAACATTTAATCCACACTTTTATAAAAACTGACAAGCTACTTGTAGAATTATAGTTATATAAGAACAAATTATTTTAATGAGAGTACAATATATGAATGATTGTAAACATTGTACAAAACTATTTCTCAAGTTTGGCAGACACTAAAATTATTACTTGCAAGGCAACTTGGCTTCTGCACCCACGTGAAACCATCTGTTTCCTCGCACTCGTTTGGCCGCCATTATTTAATAAATGTTAAGTGTTGTCGGAAATGGAAAATGGATGGTTGTCGCAGTAGCAGCAGAGTTTATATGCATGTGTGCACCAGTAAAAAATGTACCAACCTTGCGTTTTCTGCATAAAAATATATCTGGCAGATAGATTCCGTTCATAATATGGGTAAAATATTAAAGTGATTGATAAACTTTATCTGGTCGCTAACTTTAACCTACCTATAGCAATATTTATCTGGCACTCATAAGACCGGCCCATAGTAATCTAAATTGCGATTTTTTTAAATGCCTCTAAATCAAATTTGTGCAATAAAAAAAATTGGTACAGAGGCGTCACACGGAAAATTTGACATGGAAGGGTGGTGCGGTCTCAAAAAGTTTGGGAACTCCTGCTCTATACTGTATTGTCGGTGACAAGAAGCTCTAGGTTCAAATTTTTTCCAGGTGCTTTATTATTGTAGTTTTCTCATATCCATGAAAATATGGATTAATTTCCTCCCAAATTCCCTTCTTATTTTTACCCGTTTGGAATGTGTGAATAATAATCTTTGGTGTCTAGCATACCGCTACTAATTGGGAAACCATAAGCATAAATTTCACCCTAACATTGTCTTGAAACGAAATTATTATTAACCATTAAAAATAATAATGGATGTTCGTTTCCGTCATTATTCTAGATTATTATCGCTCATAGGAATTTCTACTAAAGTTATATAAAATTATTCACTATATACTACTGTAGGCTTACTGAACATCAACAAGATGATGTCATTCACATTTTCTGTAAAGATTTTAGGAGAACCATTATAAAATAAAATTTGACCTCAATCCCGCATTAAAAAAAAAATTACTCTCCGACCACTATTTAAAACGTGATTTAGGTACAAGTAGATAAACTAGATTCACGAATTTACACAGATCTTACACAACTTGAAGCAGCATACTTACTTTTTTATATAAAAAGATTATAAAATTAGTATTTTTAAATATAAAATGATAACATAGCACCCCTTTAAGCCCAGCTTCCCAGGAGTAAAGATGTGAGATGGAAGATTTTCAATATTTATTTTTCAAATAAAAATAATCCAACTATTGAAACGCGTTACAATAAAAGCAATATTTGTTCAGTTATCTAACCCCACTCGCGTATTGAATACAGCGCTTGTTGGTTGAATGTGCTACTAGCGTAAAGTCTGCTGTAGACCATATTTTATTAATACATCGGTAGTCTTTTACTATCAAAGATTCATCAAATACATCCCCTTACCCTTGGATTCAATGGTCTAAAAATTTACCAAAATATTTTCACGACACAGAAAACGCACGAGTTTTTTTAATAAATAATAAACAAATAATAAACTAAGCTAGGTTAGATAATGTAATTTTCGGTCATTTTGTCATTTCAAAAAGAGTACAGTTCGATAAGTGAAAAGTAAGTGAACGCTGTTTAACCTCTTCAAAAATAAAACATTTACTCAAGAGTACAGTTGGTAACTCTAGTTTTATGTAGCCTATATATGTAATAGGCTCTAGGTTACGCCTCTCCTAACCTAATCCCTTCACCTACTTATTAGACCGCAAACTTTCGCTGCAGAATATTTTCCGATTGAAAATTTAATGGAAAATTTTCATCTATTCCTTGGTGGTCATCCACTTAGCCGGCCTCTGAATACTATTAATAATAGACTAACATATTATTTATTCAGAGAGTGTATCGACTCATGTTTTCCCAGATTCAAAAACTGTATGAACTACTACTCAAATTCTTACCTTCATGAGTACACATACGTGGTGGTTGGATATAAGCCTTTCTTCTCAACCTGAGATTAGGTTCCCAAACAAGTGTCTGTGTAAAGCGGCGACACAGACGGACCTAGTTGAAGCTGGGAGGGAGGGGAGGTAATCACCACCGGTCAAGATGGACACTCGTCACCTTCGTGTCGTCTTTTGTTGGATCAAGGTGGGGGGATGGACCCTTGTGTGACACAGGAAGAAGTGTTGAAAAATAAAGAGAAGTGTTTTCTTCAAACTCGCCCCTTTTCTTTTCAACTCGAAGATTTACTGAGGTTTGCAAGGGTGGATTGAGAATCTAGTAATTGCTCGGTACCTTCTCGCAAAGAGAGTGCCAATGCTGTTGTGTCAGGAGGAGGAATGGGGTAGTGTGTCAAATGCGGTGTAAGTATCCTCCTCCACAAGAAGCTGATGAGAAAGAGTTTGGGCTAAGAGGATAGTGGGGCGTTCTTGAAGCTCACCACTAACTAGCAGCTGGGAGGTGACAGAGTTTCCTATAATCTGTATTAGCTTTGTGTTTTATAAAGTTTTTATTTTGCTTTTAGTGGATAGCTTAATTTTATTACAAACTAGCAATCTCACACAGCGTTGCCCATGACTACGGTGACCATATTTTTTTTTAGAAAAAGTAGGACATTAAAATATATCACATATACGAGTAGCATGACGTGCGACGTGCGTGTATAACTTATGTATAGAGTAGATAGAATAAAAATAATAGAGAGAGAGAAATAGAAATAGTTTAAAGATAAAAACATTTATTAAAATTCACTTTTGAATACTAGTTTAAGAGAGCGAGTTACATAAAGTCAAAACTATATACATAAAGTATTATATTGGCTTTTATTACTGTGTACATAGTCTTTTTGTAGATAATACTTGTGCCTAAAACTTCTAAAAAAATAACTTGCAAAAATAAATTTTTTAAGACTTATCACGTATACAAACTCATTGGTAAATAAAACATAGGACTACAGTACTTAAAAAATGCAATAAAGAGAAAGTGAATTTTAAAATAAAAATTTAGGAGCTACTTGTGCAAGCTTTTTGCTTTTAGAAGCTTTTCTTTAGATTTCACATATTAGAACATTTCCATACAGGTTTCGTCAAAATTGGTGTAGAGCTGCATCACAGCCTTTAATGTGCCAATACTCGAGCCAGCACCTTCTCCCACGTAACATGCTAATGTAATCTGACTCATTCAAAAAGTTATAACTGTTGCTGATTAGCATTCAATTTTTCCAAATATGCAATGCAACCCGATTAGAAGGCCTTAGCTTCTGTATAAAAATCACTTCTGTAATTCACCTCGCTGTTTCAATGCTGCTATGACAGCTTCTTACTTTCACTGGCAAGAATACATAATTTTCCCTGCTTTTCAATTTCTCAAGCAGCTCAAAATATTATCGTGCGGCATCAGTTGCACACTTATTATCACCTTCAATATTTAAAATTGCCTCGTGAAATAGAAAGCTAACATCGAGAACAAACCACAACCATGCTTCACCCACAGGGTTTTCCAACAAATGTTTCAATATTGTTGGGCAAGAAGGAGAAGTTAGGAAATACTCCTTCAAAGGTTCATACATTAAGAGAATACTCTCCACAGCTGGCATCAAACAGAGGAATCGAGTCTTTGAAAAAGATATTGACAACTACTACTTCAATGTCAATCGGTAACAAGTCTCTTGTATTCTGAATGCAGTTGTTTATCATATGTGCAACAAAACCTACGCCAACTCCAGCTTTTGCACAAGAGTTGTTGATCTTATTGAACAGGTTTGTTTCCCCTCTTCGATTAGGGCCTCCAAAATTAGTGTTGGTATTGTCTGTAGAAAGACCAACACACTTTTCCTCTAAATTTAATGAAAACAAGGTATAGTAAACGTAGCTATGTAACTGCTAAGATGTTTCTTCAGAAAGGTCTTTCAGTTCCAAAAGCTTGACTTTTACTCACTGGATACAGTCAAAGTATCGTACGATCAATGGCCCTATCTTAATGTTATGGTGATTGGAAGAATCAATCATAACGCTGAAATAATGTGCTGTTCCTAAATCAATATTCAATCTCTCCTGGGCCTCCTTCGCTAAAACGTTTTTTTACATTTGCTTCCGTTTTAGTGCAGGCTGAGGAGAACTTCGGTTTAAGCATACCTGCTACCAGCTTTGACGAAAAGTCAAGGGAACGAAAACTCTGCATATGTTTAATTGTATGATATGCAAAAGTACCCTCTTTGGCAGCCAAAATAAATTTTCAGAAGTTAATACGTTTTTTTAAATAACTTGCTTACCGTACTACTTGATGTGGTTGCATTTACTGCTATTAAGTGTTTGCGTTGCTTCAAATGCCTCACAATGCTTGTGTGACCACTATTACTTAGGTCAACTTCACCTCTACACAGCTCACAAATAACAATGTGAGGGTTATCACTGTTTTTAATTTGATGAAAGGGTATTCTGTTTGCAAAAAAGTATTAAATGAACATTTTTTGCGTGGCTGCCCCATCTCACAACACTTTGGTATACTAGCTTTTAATATTATTTAAAATTAATAGAACAACCACAACACACACTCACAGACTTGGCGAGACAACTGAAGACAAAGAAAACAAATGACGCCCGAAAAAAGGGTACGGGTAAGACATGAAAAACGGTAGGCTAAGTGGTATTATCACACAGAGCTAATAAAGAAGTCCCGATCTTGTTCGAGAGGGCGCAGCACATGTGTTAAGTGTTTGCCAACTGCTCAAGGATGATGTTCCTTGCGCTGGCGCTGTTCAATTCAAAATTATATTTTCTCTTACTTCAAAACTAAGTATTTTTGGAAGTACTTGGTTTTAAAAAACAGTACCTTTTGCTGTACTATCGCATGCTCTGTAGGACAGCAGGACATCATCCCAAAAAACAGTACTGTACTGCAAAAAACAGTACGTATGGTCACCGTACCCATGACCCATCTACAAATTCTAAATGAAACGTTATCTCTGAAACGTATTGTCTTTCATGTTTTCTCCTTGTCGATTTCGTACACATATTTTCCCCCGAGGAGGATGTGGTATATTTTTTATCACATATATCTCTGAAACGTATTTATAAACCAGATTAACAATATTTTCTTCAAAAATTTGTTAAAATATCCTAGTTAAAAAGCTAGTTAAAAATTTAAAAATCTGCCTTCGAGGTGCATTCAGACTCCCTTCCGTTCATTTATGTTAATAATTTCAGATCTCTGCGTTCCGTAGATTTGGTAGGGCATCGCACACAAACAAACAAACACACACACAGACAATGACCTCTTTTTATTATTATATATTTGACATTTGAAGCATCTTTTAGAATATAGGCCGATACACTTTTTTTTAGACATCAACAGTAAGAACCTTTTACTATTTATTACTGTATTTACTATGTTTTTCACATTCAATTTATACCTGTGGGTTACCCAATCATCTTACGCACTAGCGTGGGCACGTGTATTATAAGCTAACTTAGACTTCTGTATCCTCGATAAAACAGTTTTATTCAGATTTAATTAAATAATTGATGTAGGGATGAGGAAGGTAGAATTTAGATGAAATGTATTAGAACAACAGACTGGGATTCAAAGCCAGCCATACCTCTCCGTCACATAAAACCAGACTAGGCTAATTTTACGTTTAGTACGGGTGTCCACCGATGTGAATGGAATCGTTAATAACCTTGATGTTAAACGTTTCAATAAAAAATCAAAAAAACAAGCTTGTTTAGTTGTTAGTATGGAAGGGCGAAGTCCACTTTTTCAATTCGAAGTGAACTCTAAATAAATATATAAAATATTCTCGAAGCTGAATCCAAGTTCGAATATTTTCTTTTAGTTGTTTTATGGTTAAAAAAATATAATACTTTGGTTATTTATATAACTTTATATATGTACTAAAATTATTTGGAAAATGTTTTATTGCATAAATGTTTGTAATATTCCGTATTAATCTGTAAAACCAAGCTACTATCACAATATGAAATACAACTTACTGAGATTTTTTCCATATAAATATTAATTTGTAATGTAAAAAAACGTTCAGAATGGCTATAATAATAAATATAATATATAATAAATGGAGTATTTTAGCTATACATTTTTTTATTGGCGAATCTTCGAACCCCACATTTGTTTCAAAGCGAAGTCGAAGTTTCGAGAAATTCGTCTAATATTAAAATCCAAGATTTATTTACCAACGCATCTGTTTATATAGCTAAGTGTCATAGGTTTTATTCCTGGTAGGGCCGAAAAATTTATCATTGGGTAACTTGGTGCTTCCTTGTTCACAATAATGAATTAAAGATCAGATGACTGAGTGTTTAGTCTGTTCTATAATTAACTTATTTTGTAAATCATAGGATAATAATATAACCAGTCAGTTCAGAGAATGTATTATTAAGAGCGTGCATCATATGCCAATCAACTCTGTGATACAGTAGGTTGAAAATAGTATATTGACTTGAACACTATTGCACGTGGCTATTCTGATAAACACTAATGGAGGAAAAGAGTTAATAATGTTTCCTAATACTTAACTTTGTTGAAGTATTAAACGACATTTGGGTAAAAATTGCATTGAAAAGGCTGTTGTTTGACCATTTTATAAAGGCTTCATAGAAAAGCACTGTGCACAAATCTTTGTTCCGTCATAATAGGAACATACTGTAGTCATTAAGACAAAACTTTGTCGTTTTGTTTCCCCATCGTCACCGCGGAAAATATCGAGTAATCATTCATGTACACACATTTCTGACATATCTTGGTTTTTCTTTTCCCTTTTACTCCTATACCTTGCGCGAGCGGGGAGTTGAGCTAGGTCTGCTATGGTGAACACTCAACATTCCAAATATACCTGTTTTGCTGACCACATGGTCTTAAATCTAAGGCATCACTCTTGCACTAGTTAAGACTGCCAATAACTAGGAGATCGGGGTTCAAATCCCGGTCGAGGGAATTGAGTTTTTAAAAATGGTTTTCCACTCACACTCATGAAAATGCGGGCACACTTTATCTAAGTTAAATCTTCCTCATTACTAACTCATTAACGTAAATAATAGGTCTACATATTTGTATAACTTGGACGGGTAATAAGAAGCGGTGCTAGTAAAAAAATAATATCTCAAACTTAAAAATATTTAATATGAAAGCCATAGATAATGTTTTGTAAAATTAATAGCCAACCTTCTTGAAGTAAAAAAAAGAAAGAGATCACCCGCTTCGGTGGTCAAATGGAATAAGGCGTCACTCTCACAATAGTCTGGATTGCCGAGGGCGGGAGATTAAGGTTAGAATTTTAGTTGAGTGCATTGAGGGTGATTTTCCTAAATTATTTTAACACTCACACCCACCTCTGTGACGCAGTTGGCTAACGTGCTAGTTGTGTTGAGCTCGACTGCTGAGGACGGGGAGATCGAGGTTAGAATCTCGGTCGGGTGAACTGAGGGAGGTTTTTCCTAAATAGTTTTCCACTCTCCCTCCACGCAAATGCGGGTTTACTTCCTCTAATTCACCCTTCCCAATTCCTAATCCATTAGCGTAATTAGTACTTAAAGCGTATAACCCGAGCGGGTAGTAATACGCGGTGCTAAATATTATATATTTAAATATTTAACACTCACCCCTCAGTTCTAAAAACTTTCCTTACGAGAAGTAAGACGTGGTAATAAAAAAAAAGCACCCAAAACACAAGAGATAGTTTGTGAAGTATATAAAGAACAAAACACGATGATGGGGCGGCGATTTGCATCTGAGGTGTGATTGAGCCGGCGACGGAAAGAAAGCGTTGTGGGCCGTGTCATTTGTTTCGTTCTGGTCTGCCGCGCGTGTAATGCCGAGGATTGTTGGCCGCGCATGCGCCAACTCTCCTATAAAACTTGTCAACAAGCGAGTATTCGACGGGGAGGTTCCCATATGGTCACTTTTAACTCATTCAAACTTATGTAAATGAGATAGTATAAGGTTAACGTTTTTATTTTTGGATAAACTAAAAGCTATTTTTTATACCCGCATGCGGCTCACTGACCATTTCGGGCTGTACGCATATTATATTATAACATTTAGGTTAATATGATAGGCAATTGGGGAAAACAATTTAAGGAAAAACACCCTCAATGCTCCTGGCCTGGATTCGAACACCAGCCTCCTCCACCAAAGGAAGCAAGACTAGATAATCTTGACATTTATTTAGTCTTCGCGCTTAATGATGCGATTAAAAACTCAAATTCGTAATCAACTAAAATATACCTGACCATACACATGTGTGTATGTTTTATAGACTCTAGATTTGATACATTATATGTGCTTTTCAAAAATATAGTTCAAATATAAACCCAAACACGAGGATTGAATTTGAGAACTTTCAGTAAATTATTGTGTAAACCCAATACCTGTTCAGCCAACTTGTATAATTTGACAGCACAGAAAGATGACTCTGATCTACCATGGCTGATTTTTTTTTTGACATTTATGAATAGCTAATGGGAGATCTCACACATTATTCATCAATCAGTTGAGATTAAGATTTCGGCTGGGTACAAGACGAATCTTGACAACTTTAGTTATAAGCTCTCATTGCATTCAAATATTTTCTTTATCAATGTTTTAAATTATAATTATGGATACTATTTACTAGATTATTAAAACTAAAATATGCACATAAATTGCCGTCATAATAACACATTTTATCACATCAGAAGAGTCAGCAGGTCGGCTATGACTACTTTCTAGGACAGATCTCGATAGAGTTTGGGTGTACTCGAGGGGGGAGGGGGGGAGACTTACTCTCACCAAAATGTGGTTTCCCCATCCATTCAAACTTTTGGTGAACATTGTAGTGGTTCATTAAATCTCACCTTATTAATTCTCTCCCTTAGTGTGTCACTCTAGCATTGGAGGGTTGAAATGTAAAAAAAAGGCATTTTATTATAGATCTGCAGTTACTAAATTTGAAGTCCATTCGGATGATTAGTGCTGCCTGCACCATCTGGTAGAAATCCGATGTACTAGGGGTATTAAGGAAGTGTGGTGGCTCCCAGTTGCTTTGCACACTGAATTTCTATGAGCAAGCGTGAAAGGGCTTACCACTTTTACAGGAAAGGTATTTTCACGTACCCTCTAGGGTTCTTTTACATGCCACAATCCACATTGGACCGATGGCTTCACTTCCCCACCGAAGGAGATTGTGCTAAGTATTTAAGTATTTTAATCTCCCAAGAAAAATCCGTCTACCTATGTTGGGTTTTAACTTGCAAACATTGGACCGTGAGGTGAGAAATTTACCACAAGACTACCCAGGTTGTTACATACATGTTTATAAACTCATAATATAGTTTATTATTTATTAATTTTGTACAATCTATTCTTCAAGATAAACACAAATTTATATTTGTCAATACAAAAGAAAAACATCTTGAGCTAATAAATAATAGCAAGCTGCAAATTAATATTGCTGGTAGCCCCTACTATTTATTACTTCTCAAACCACAAGTGATACGAGGACCGTGGGTTAGGAAGCCCTACTACAGATAATTTAAAACAGAATGGCCTACATATTATTTAAAGTCTGAAATTTTTTAAATGTAAAAAGTGCCAGTTCAGGTTAAAATCTACACTTCAAGAAGATGATGCCGGGAGAAGGAAAACTAATTTGTTCAAGAGGTAAATGTGTGAGCGACGTCAACTTTTGTTGTTGTTGGTTGTTCTAGGATTCCACTAAGGTTCTTGTATAGGCCCCTCCCGTACTAATAAGCATATCGCTTCACAGAGATTATTTTGAGGTGCCAGTGACAGATTCCTACGATGTGGACCCTATAGGCTGCCTCTCAGAAAAATGATGGGAGGGGGAGGTGGACGATATGTAGCCTACACCTGCGTCCGATGCGGATAATACGTCACGAAGGTTCTGTCCTATATGAAATATCACCATCAAACTCTTTCAAGATCACCCGACTATATAGGGCCTACCTACAACAGCGTTTATCAACCGGTGTGCCGCGGCACATTAGTATGCCGTCAAGGGTCAGCAGGTGTGCTGCGGGAGTTTGTAGGAAGATCACAAATAAGCGATAAAAATATTTTGAGAAATAAAAATAGATATTTTTAAATTTATGATCAACATTATTTTTTTAACACATTTATTAGGAATTTAGCTGATGGAACTTTCAAAAAAAACTTCCTTAATAGTCGTTATTTTAATGATAAAATTTGTTATTAAAATACTGATGGTGTGCCTTGATAATTTTAACGCTTTGTTAAGTGTGTCGTAAGTTGAACTAAGTTTGAAAATTGCTGACCTATTAGCTAGAGCCTTATACAAAACCAACTATTCCCTAGTTTTAGAAGGGCTCCCTCCGTTTCTAAAGATGTCTTTAAGGTGGGATGTTAGGTAACGCGAGTTGAGGTTATTATTTTTGGATGTTTCATAAAAAAAATATTTTTGGATAAAATAAATAAAATACTGCTTAAGTAGATACCTACTATGTTTAGTTATATTTTCTACACACAATAATATCAACAGTTCTTGAATATTTTGTTATTACTCATTAGCACCCCGGAATCTCCCCAGAATTGTTTCACCTCACATACAGTAGCCCCATGGCTTCTTTGGTGCTGACTGACATTTCACAGCTGACTTCTGACAGTTGCTAAACACATGTTTTTGCAGACCATATGGCTCAGCGTAGGGATACATAATTTGGTTTGTTAACTTTACAAAGCTTTTAGCTGTCAGCTGTGATTTGTCAGTCACCACCAAAGAAGCCATGGAGCTACTGTACAAATAATCTTCTGTTAAGAGTGGTGAATTATCAACGTTATACAAATTTATTAGAAATGGGAATAATAATTAAGTAAATTTTGCACATGTGGAATAGCTTTGAAAACGTATTCACTCCTACTGTACCCACAGCAATATTTAATCATGTATGTTGTTACACATACTAAGGCATCCAACTCATCTGGTGTGGTTTGTCTGGGACGTAAACTTCAAGGTTAGAATGCAACTAGACACACAGAGGTGCTTTTCTTTTAAATTGTTTACCGATATCACAAATAAGGGTGTACACTTCATCTAAATTCTACCTTCATCGTCCTTACCTAATTAGTACTAAAAGGCGAATATCCAAGCTGGATCATAGCACATAAAGAATGTAAAATAAAAATAAAAATCTTCCATTTATTTTTAAATGTTTCATTCACATGATAAAACATAATTCATTTTGTGCAATCTAATCTTGTCGATTCTGTTTTAAACACTACTATGAGAATGGATTTTTTGCTATATTCCGTTCACTTATGGGCATAATTAGGTTCTACTACTCACTTAATCATGCTCTTTATTGTATGTGTATGTACACACACACACACACACACACGCATGCATGTGTAAGAATGTTAGTCAAGTTAATGTAAATTTAAACATCAATCATGTGGATAAAAAAAATTGTGGACGTTCTTCCGTATTTTTCAAAATTTATTTTTCTCCTTTCGTTACGAAATGAGCTAACTTTTACAGGTCATACATAATATTAATAAAACACACACTAACAATGGCAATTCCTGTCATTCGTGACGTTTTACCTGAGGAGGACATTCATCTCTTTCAACCAGCACCCCTTTCATCTCCCCTCCCCCTACCTCACCAACCCTCACACATCCTACCAGGCGCTTGTCAGAGCGTGAAGTAGTACAGTACATATAGCAAGCAATAGCTCCCGCCATAGCGGCCGAAGGTCCGACTCTGTCTCCATGTCTCCCCCCATTGCAAGATAATGACCCGAGTTATTAATCCTGTCCTTTCTCTTGTGTCTTGTGTTTCTCTCACGCTCCGCTAGATCTCGACACCTATTCATGTCACCCCATGATGTATTCCCTGGCATCACTCCTAGTTTCCTGTCCCCGCATTCCTTCTCTGTCATGTTACGTACTGTACGAAGGTGTGGGAAGGTCCGGTAAAGAACCTCCCCCTACCCTCCCACCCCAAACACATTTATATACACTCTGAGATATGTTTGAATTTGAACTTGCTTCACTTGAAAACCCCTAAAAAAAAACATTATTTATAGTTTGTATTAATAACTAAATTTAACACCCTGGTGGTCATGAAGAAAATGTGTGAGTCTCATCTTGTCTGAGCTACAGGTAATATAAGGGATTGGGGGCTAAGTTGTAGCTTTAATGCTTTTTTCTAAAGGATTTTCCACTATCACTTCAAACCTTCTCTAAATTCTTATTTTTATCATCCCCGACCAAATGTCTAAAATTAAATTTGGATAGTTTTAAGTTATTTCATAACCTCCATATTAATCGAGTTATTAAGGCTATGCCTACCACTATTCCAAATATGTTGTTTCATTGTTGAAAAACTTATTATTTTCCGAAAAAATATACCATATTTTTTGAAAAATAGTGTTTGGGATCTTCCATAATTGGCCTACACTAAAAAATAAACAATTTACTGTAGACATATTTGTTTGAGTATCAGTAATCAAAGTACTTTAAAATTGCTTGTACAACTTAAAATCTTTTAGTTGAACGTTTTAAGCAATATTGCTTTTAGTATCGCGAACTATATCACTTTTCCCCCTTCGGAGAAAGAAGAGTGTCATGTTAGTAAAAAAACAAACAAAAAATTACTCTGGTATTTTAATCAATGTTGACGTTTCATGACAGCTTGAAACCGAAAAAGTGATTTTCTCGATGTAGTCTTTCTATCTGTGTTTGTCTTTATCTCACCCATGAGCCGAAATCATTTTACCGATTGGACTTAAATTTGGAATCTAATATTTTTATAAGGTTCTGCTAAGGAATTTTTGGAATTAAATATCCAACTCTAAAATTAACGGCAATATACTGCAGGATAGAAAGTGAAGATTTTTTTTTTCTCAAAATTCACTCAAACAATTTTGATTAAATTTCCTATCTCGGCACTGTTTAACATCGCAAACAAAATGGAAACTATCATTTTCCCATGAAAATAACTCTGAAAGTACTTTACATAATCGTAACGTTCCAATTTTGATAATATCTTCACAACTATTTGAGATACGAAATAATAATATCATGGTAAAGTTGTAGTGCTTTCAAATATAATAAACCTTTATTTGAAATATATTTTTATAAAACCAGCTTTTTCCGATCTTTTGGCAAATATATGTTTTAAATTGAGATCTGGGAAATTAATTCTTATGCTCTTTGATTAACATATATGTAATTTTTTTCTCAATATGGTTCTGTAACAGTGTACAATATCTTATTTAATCTAGGCTCTTTGGTGGAATGTTTCCACAACAATGTATATTATTTCGTTTCACATAGTTAACAAGTTTTGGGTAACTATTTCAATTTTCAAGAAAACGAGCGAGAAAGAAAGTTTGTGCAATGCACCAAACCGATTATTAAATTTATTGATTTACTAGTGTTCACAAATGCCTAGTTAATAAATTAAACCCTAAGAGCTCGTTACACCCCATAAAACTTAGCTTAGGTATGCAATAAAGCTTGAACCAGGCGTTGAATCGTGGTGTGGTTTTCTGTGTTCTACTTTAGAAAACAATGGAATTGAAGCCAATGAAACCCTTTTACCATATTAAATATATATAACAAAATTGAGAAACAATTATTTTAAAATAAAAAACTATCATACCTACTGATCCTTAGTTCACTGTTATCAAAATGAATAATTCAGAAAACAGTACTTTGAAGCTTATTTCCGGTTTGAGCGTAATCTTGTAGAGGCTATAGAGTCTACCTACTGTAACAGTGTGAGTAAGCAACACTTTATATTCATAATGTAGTATTACTAAACTCATAATAAATTTGTCCGAATATGTTGCCGTCAGTGACTTTCAGTTAATGTTTCCAAACGAAGATTCTGACAGAGCTGTTACTTACCTACACTTGTACCATATCGTAGATGGGGTATAATCTCCAGGTTAATTGATCTTGAGATGAACTCTTAAGAGCCAATATATACCCTCTTAATTAGGTACAGTACATAGACGGACGATAATCACTCACGTCTTTACTGTAAAATGTATTATGCGTGTAGTAGGCCTATATGTTTTAATTTTTGAGCACCTACACGTTGACGGTAGTCGGTCGATGGTTGTCTTTCTCAACCAATAAAATGTTCTGCACCTCGTTGTTCATGTGGTAGTTCAGTCTTCAAGAAATAATTTATAAGACTGTGAAATCTATCCATGCATTTTTATTCAATTATTATTGTTATTATTATTGTTATTAGAACTGCGTCTTACTACCCGTTCGGGTTGTACGCACGTAAGCTAATGTGTAATGGTAGGGTGATTGTAAGATGAAATGAAGGAACTACAGTTTAACATGGGATCCGAACCACGGTGGAGACCTGGCATTCCAAACATTTCACAAGTTGTGGTTAATTCACGTCTTGTTGGAGGAGAAGGAAGGGTTTGGCAATCAGGTAAATCTGTACCGGAACCGAGGATTGAACCCCGGACCCCGAGCACAGAAGTCCGAAACCGTACCCCTATACCGTCAGGTCACCCTAATTGACATTAAAAAGTCAAAGTATTGTATTAAACGAGTTGATTCGTATGATTAAATTAAATTTATTTCAAATTGTACAATAGAGACCATTGGCGTATAATTATTATTTTTTCTTAAAAAGTGTTAATTTCGTTTACAATCTGACACCTTATCTCATTTGGTTGCGTCTCTGCCTACTAAGTTACGGATCCCGGAGTCGATTCCCAGCACGGTCGAAAAATTATATCATTGGGGAATTGTGGGTCTATCATTTCACATTGACAAATTAACGACCGGGGACTGGATAGTGTGCCTGTCAGTCTTAATTTAGATTATAAGGCCTAGCAGGCTGGTATTTGAAAATATTTGACTTGAATAAAAAATTGACCCAAACCACAGGTTGGAAACGGTAATAGATTTAAAAAGTAAATTTCGCTTATAAGATTTCTCTGACTGTTCTTAACCGCCTTGAAATATAATGAATTTGCAATTCTTTAAACATGTCTGATGTGCGTGCAATGAAGGCATCAAGGCTAAAAGGAATAAGAAGTACTATCTTTTCTCCTTATCCTTGATTTAGTCACTAGCCGCACTACATTTGCTCTAGGAATTATATATACATTCTTTGCCGAGGTGTTTTGAAAAAATTAGGTGCTTTCACTAGGATGAATGTGTATGTTATATATCGTATTGACGGATCATTTCGACTCAACCATTTGAGATTTCGTATTTTTTTTAATGTTTATTCCGCGATATCTGTTAATGCGAGAACCAATTTTAACCAAATTTGGTGGGGACATTCTTTTAAATTAGGCCGGACAACATCTGTAGGCGTTACGTGGTTTTTCTATCTAGTTACCCGGCCCCTCAAAAATCTGTCTGTGTGTTCCTCTAAAATTGCCCAAATATGTTACTATGTATGAATATATTGTATTATTGAACATATTATTAATTTCTTTATTTTCTTAACTTGATCATAAAGGGAAAACACCCCTTCAAATCCAAGGGTAACAAAACCCGGAAAGATTTCAACTTGAAATCTTCCCGAAAATTGAGACTATTAACGATAGAATAGGTCATAATTCTTAGCATGATGTACTTAGAATTTTTTTTAGTAGAGGGAGCCAGGGCTGCTGTTCACATAACCAATAATTATTATTAACGTAAACTGAAAAATGACCCCTGTAAATAGGAATAGAACCGGGGGTCTTTGGATTGTTGCGTCAATGCTTTACCCTTGAGCTATCCAAAATTCGTCCTATAATCGGGGTCATTCTTCACTCATATTTTAAGGAATAGTATTTGATGAACGTGTGATAATAATCGTCTAACACCGAACTATTATTGATGCGACAGCCGCCAGAGACTCGGAGGTCGGCTTTGTGCTGCCGAGCTCAATGCAATTGTACATGAAAGCGAATAACACAGAAGAAAGCAAACGTTTGTACAGTTAAAATATGTAAGAACTAGCGAACCATAAAAAATTTAAATGGTCATGCATACTTCTCCTCCCATTAGCTAATGCAACTATAATCCATAGGTCAGGTATCACGAGTTAGTTCATCAAACACCCACCCGCCTCGGTGGCGTAGTTGGCTAACGTGCTTGTCGTGGGTAGCTCGACTGCCGAGGACGGGGAGATCGAGGTTCGAATCTCGGTCGGGTGAACTGGGGGAGGTTTTTCTTAAATGGTTTTCCACTCTCCCTCCATGCAAATGCGGGTTCACTTCCTCTAATTCAACCTTCCCAATTCCTAATCCATTAGAGTAATTAGTACTTAAAGCGTATAACCCGAATGGGTAGTAAGACGCGGTGCTAAATAGTATTAATATTATTATAAAACACTCACACCTGTGGGCCTGCGGACTAAATGTAAAACTCGTCCAGTTTGACTTACCGCTGACAAGAAGGTCCGGGTCAAAATACTTGCCGGATGTATTGAGGATATATTTTTTTACTCTACTCTCCCTCCACACAAACGAGGGAACATTTCCTCTAATCTTTGTCTTCCTCATCCTTGATTAGTGTAGTTAAATAGGCCAACGTAGGCCTATATACTTATTATTATTATTATTATTATTATTAGCACCACGTCTTACTACCCGTTCGGGTTATACGCACTTACGCTAATGTGTAATTGTAGGGTGATTGTGAGATGAAATGAAGGACCTACAGTTTAACGTGGAATCCGAACCACGGTGGAGGCCTGGGATTCCCCACATTCACAAGATGTCTTGTCAGAGGTGACCTATATACTTAAAAAGTATATTAAGATTCTAGTAAAAAGCACAGTAAATGAGCGTCATTTTTGTTGGGTTTTATCAATACCAATAGCATAATATCGCTAACCGGTCCCTGCTCCGTGGGAAAATTGTCGGGATGGCTTGAGTGCAAGGAGGGACTGTCGGATAGGAACGTTGAAAATAATCATTCTGGAGTTTTGTTGAGTTTTATTATAAACTATAGGAGGCTTTTACAAGATATGATGATGTCACTTATAATTAATTAGGTATAAAAAGAGTTGTTAGGCCAAATTATTCACTCAATAAACAGTTTTTCTGCACGTTTACATCGAGATCTATCTCTACCGCGACGCCCTACCGGCTCCAACTGTTCTAGTTCAAACCCTTCCTCTAGTTTAAAAGGGTGTATTTATTTCGACGTTTTTACTTAGTTCTATATTACTGGTTTGTAACTATGCACAAATTAAGCTGATTGAAATGAAAACTTTGTTATATTATTGTGAATGGTTTGCGTTTGGCTGACTGACACAGGCCTACAAAACAAAGATACAGAACGTGTCTGTTATGTAACGTTAATATTGCCTAAATATTACCAGGCACTGACAATAACATTAATAATTAAGTAAAATGCTACCAATGTTGACTCCAAAAAATTACGTTTGTATTTTATAAAATTGTACTTATTACCTGAATCAGGGTGTAGTAAAATGAAATGAAAAATAACACACACACCTGTACACAATTCAGGCTGCCATCAATGTGACTCGCTACCTGTCTATTTAAATAAAACCACACCAGGTCACCAAATTCCGTAATAACATACTCCTTGGTCTTAAACCAAACTTACTTTTGTCAACATCCATAAACTAGCCGGCTTAAAACATTTAAAACTAATTCATTTGAGTGAAAACTGACAATCTGGAAACGGGAATTGAACCTGGGACCTTTGGCCTTGGGCGCCAATGCTCTGCCACTGAGCCATCCTTGTTCGTCTTTTAATCAGGGCCATCTTTCTCTTGTTGTTGTGTGTGTCTATATGTTGTACCAAGGTAGCTGAGATTATTGGCGGCACAAAGACAAAGGTCCCGGGTTTGATTTCCATGTTCAAGTTTTGTTTTTCCGCTTAATAGAATTTTATTCATCAATCAGAACTGATTCTGGGGGCAGATAACCATCACGCATCACTTTGTGATACACATTAATTACAAGATTAAATTAACTTTGACTGGATTCGATCCCAGTCTCCACTAAATATGAAGTCTTGCATTGTGGTGGGATGAAGTGCCTGGGTGTGGCTCTAGTGGGTGTGTATGTGGATGTGTCGAGGAACGTTAATTGGGTGCTTGAAGCTACCGTGAGAGTCGAAAGCGAGAGGGAAACTGAGAGGGAGCGAGGCAAAGTGAAAGTGAAAGAGGTATGAAAACAACATGGAAAAAATGGAGGGTGAATAGGGGGAGGGGGAGGGGGGAGAAGGAGATAGAGTACAATTCGTTAGAGGGAAGCTGTGCTGTCACGTCAGATAAATTAAATTAAATTCGACTGATGGTTTGAGTGGAAAATAGGCACATGGGGTGTGTTTTGAAGAAACAATATTTTCTTTTCAAAGTGCTGAATTGTTTCAATGGCTGCACTTAAACATTTACAATGACACAAGTCTTTATCTTTATTTTGTTAAGTGTGAGTGGTTTTTTAACCATAGACTACCAACTAATTGTAAATAGTTTGTTTTATTGGGATCCACGTCTTACTACCCATCTAGCCTCACCACATATTTACACCAATGGGGTAAGGATGAGTGAGGTAGAATCGAGGGAAACGTATTTGTATATAACACCACTTTAGTCTCCTCTTCCGGGATTTGAACCCTGACCCATCACTGGATTACCAGGGTTGTATGATATTGATGCCTTTGACCGAGTGATTACTGGTGTAAACCAGTTTTAATCCATCATTTAATCTTCTACTTAATAGATTTTATGGGACATACTGTACAGTGTGTTAAAATAACTAATATGGTTTCAATTCACACATTTAACTTTGTTGAATATTTATTTTGTACCACGTCTTATTACCCGTTTGAACTATCCACACTTAATCTCTAGTGGGATAGGAATGAGGAAGGTATAATTTTTAGGAAAGGCGGCCGTATTCACGTGGAGGTAGAGTGATAAACTATTTAGGAAATATAATTCTTAAAATACCCTACCGGTATTCGATCTCTGACTTCCTCATGATCAGTAAATAGGACTATACAGGCTTGATATAAGAGTCTTTGTGCAACTGCAGTTACATATCATACTAATCAATTATATTATATAAACTTAGCAGTTCCTTTCAAATGTGTTTTCATAATGGGTTATCCTAATATAACAGACTGTATAACTTTGTCATTTAAGAGGGGTGGTGTGTGAAGGGGGGATGGAGGGGAACATTAGTAGAGTCCCTATTTTTATGGTTTTTACAGAAAAAAATATGTCGGTAAAAATAGTAAAAATATTGTTACAGTAGACGCATTTAGATTAACTTTCTACATAAGAACATATGTTTAAACAACAGTTTTTAAATATTTATCAAGGGCATGCTGGTTCTTGAACAGAAGTATTTTAAATAAATATTTAAAAATCCTGTTCAAATTTCACAATGCCCATGACCAAAATGAAATATTATTATTATTATTATTATTATTAGCATCGCATCTTACTACCCGTTCGGGTTATACACACTTACGCTAATGTGTAATGGTAGGGTGATTGTGAGATGAAATGAAGGACCTACAGTTTAACGTGGAATCCGAACCACGGTGGAGGCCTGGCATTCCCCACATTCACAAGTTGTGATAATATGAAATAATTGTTCGTATTACTTTACGTAGAAAATTAATCTAAACGTATCTATTGGAACAAAATATTGTAAAAAATATATATATATTTTAATATATAAACACTTATTTACCTTAACAAGTTTCTGGTTCCAATTAATAAATTATGTTTTACTTAGAACCAAGGAATTTAGGAAAACCTTAACTATTGGATGAAGAATTCTTCAAATTAAAAACCAACAATTATTCTAACTTTTTAAATTCATTTAACCATTTTGTTATATTATTTTACCGATCAATTTGATATATTTATTTTTAAAGCAGATGCACGCTACGACTCTGGTGATTTTAAACGGGATATCGTTCCTTGTACCTCTGTTGCATGCGGGTAAGCTAGACTTGTTTGTTGTGTGTCGAGATGTGAACACAAGTGCTGTGTTAATTACAAGGTCGGGCCTCGTCCTGCATACCTCTCTCGGCGCTGCCAGTGTCAAACGAACCTTCTAGCCACCCTCCTCCGCCTTTACGACTCCCCCATTCACCCACCGAATAGACAAGAACTTTGCGGGCAGGTATTGCAGAAACTGTGTTGTAGCTCACGACTCTGATCCGACAAGCCGAGGTTCGATCACGCCAAGTAACACCGAGTGTGTGGTTTTTCATACTTGGTCCAGGACAAATTCTGGTGCAGTCTCTTAAAATTCACCCCCCTCGTCTTGTTTCCTTAGTAAGTTTAAGCTGATGTACAATGACACTGTAGTTTAAACATGGGACTAAAATAAGGGCAATACAAGAAAACGGTTTAATTCTTTTCTCCCACCAAGGAAATATTTTAACCATGAAAATTTTATGCCTTGAAATTGTAATTGTTCATGAGCCTTCACGCTAAAAAAAGGGGGGGAGGGTAAATGAGTTTTACAATCTAGATCTGTTCCTCTGTATGTCTGTCATTCTGTACCTGGCACTACAGAGGAAATTGTTAGACAGATTTCGTTCAAACTTGATACTTAGATGTTATTATGGTTATAACTTGAGATAGAATAATTATTTTGACTATACAGTGAAATCTCTCTTAACGGACATCTCTGATAACATCTGATTTCACGGGAAAATAACTTCTCGATAAAAGACTTTCTCAATGACGGACGCATATTTATACTCTATCTATAAAATTATGTTTTTTTTTAGTTGCAACCGATTTTTGAGGATTCGGAATCTTTCATAAATGGTCTTTTGATTTTGTTCAAAATAGATAGAGCTTACGATAAGGGGTTTACATGCTAAAAAACACTATAGACTTGTTTTCTGATAAAGAAGAAATCCGGAGTATTTAGATAGCTGAGTTTTTATGTTTTATTTATTTATTATGTCTTACCATTTATTTATTATTCAGGTAATAAGTTGTAAGAGTTAGGATTAGTCATTAACAAAGATTCTGATATATCTTTTTTGAGTGTTCAGTATTTTATTAGTACGTATTGTATTTTTTAGTTAGTCTACAAAAGGTGGAATGAGGATTATATGTTTTAGGAATTGTAAGCACATTAGTGGGAAAATCATTGAAAAAATCACAATAGATGAAACCTTTGTCGGTGATATAGAACATAATTTGAATGGAATCAATTTTCCCAAATTAGAGTTGAGCATAATAATCTATCTTGGAAGCGCTAAGCCAAGCCTACAGGTTTGTCACTCGAAAATTATCTACTCGGTAGAGTAACACTGAAATATTAATATGTATTAGGTAACATTGAATCGTTCCTGTAGTAAAGTAATACACAAAAATATCACATTGTAATGTAACATTTTGAAATGTTGGTGGAATAAAGTAATAGCCAATGCTCACGAAGTAGAATAGCAAAATTATATATTATTGCAATAACGTAAGAATGCATTGTTTTCACAGCAAAGAAACATGGTTTGATGTTTACGTAAAAGATCAAGACAGGGAAATATTTACTCATTTAAGTAATAACACAATTAAACCTCTTGGAAGCAAAGTAACCACTGAAATGTCTACGCAGTGAAATATTTACTCAGTATAGTAGCACAGTGAAATTTAGACGCATTAAAGTGACACATTGAAATGGATGAAACGTAGATTTTGATCATTTAAATTTGATTTGGTGTAAAAAAAAATCTCAATTAATTTTTTAAACACAAAATCATTAAAATATGTAATTAAAATAAATAAAATACAATACATAAAATAAGATGCATCGTGATAAGTTAGTGAAAGATAGGAATTTAATGTAAATAACATAGGCTCATTTTTATACTGTAAATGAGCTTTATATCCCTGTATCATGAATTAACCGTTAACGTACAGCATGCTTTACTAATATACATTCTAAAAATTTTACATAAGCTCAGTATTTCTGTGATAGAAGCTTACTTAATGTAGTAATTTCAAAAACTTAACATTTTTTTTAATTTGCTCCGTAGTCATTACAGTTTTATTTTTATTTTTAAATGCGAGTCCAACACAAAGCATTCGCTTCAAGCACACGCTCATTTTCCAAATTAGAGAGGAAGCAGGAAAGTAAAAATATATCTATAAAAACAGCGTACGGGGGTGTATTTTGTATGTTGGCAATTCCGCTGATGGCTAATATGAGAGTGGTATAGCGGGAAACAGCGCGCTCTCGTACTAGGAGGAGATTGTTAGGTTTCTGGTGCGGGGTGAGGGGGGGGGGGAGAGAATCGAGAAAGGGACAGAAGAGGAAGGAAAGTATTACATCAACGAACCAACAAGACCTTAACAATTGTAGTATTTTGGTAGGAAGCACCTTCTGAAATGCTTTTTTTCCCCCAGCAGAATAGGCCCACTACTATATTTTGATAAGAAAATAAGCTCTTCTAAAAGGTCCTTCTTACCAAACCTTTACTATACGTCTACTATTATGAGATTTTATTTATTTGCGATATTTAATATGCACTTTCTGAACCGACTGATTATATCAGCCCAAGATAATTTATATGAGTGAGAGCGAAGACACCTACCATTTTTGCTGGAAGTGGTATCTTCACATACCTCCCAGGGCTCTTTTACATGCCACAATTGACAGGGGACTGACGGCTTTACTTACCCTCCGAAGGAAGTTGTGCTACGGATTTTTATTGCTCAAGACAAATTTGTTGACCCCTACTGGATTTAAACCCACGAACATCGGGTCCTGAGATGAGCACCTTACACCAAGATCATTGAGGTCGACAGAAAGATAGTGTTAAGAGAAAATATACCTACATTTTCGTGGAGGTCGAGTAGGAAATTATTTAGGAAAACCACGGGAATTCAAGATCCAACCTCCTTACTACCTGGAAAATAGGACTAGGAGCTGAGTGACGCTTGACCACCGTAACTATCTATCTATATTACACCGTTGTTTTTGTAATTGTGCTTAAATCAAATACCACTATAACAGCTTAATATTATTTAAAGTATGGAGGAGAACGGTAGCTTATAGGAAACTAACCCTCATTAATTTGGGGAAACCATAAAAAACTGCAGCGAAAATATTTTTGGAAAACATCTCGCAAAGCCCCCATTAAGGAATCTAATTCCATCTTGGTTTAAGGAGGGTATATAGGGGACGTGAGAAAATGTTAGTGTTTTTGCAGTTTTTATAGCAACACTTTCTTAGGCAAAGTAAATACACTATTTCTACAATAGAAATATAGTTTAGTTTTCTTCACACGCTGATATCAAGAGTAGTTGAATATCTGTCATGAGCATAGCGGCAATAAATTAACACTTTTTTAAATGAAGATAAAATTCCAGAACAGCCTTGGCAGAGATATTTAAGAACACTGTTGATATCACCATAATTATGAAGAAAATTAAACTCCAAGTTTCTACTGGAGAAATATTTTATTTATTCTTACAAACTTTTTTTAGATAAAAACTGTAAAAACATTTATCCTTTATTTCATTCCCTACATCCCCCACCTTAAGGTGGGGGATGTAACCACTCCGCTAACGCTGAGCCCTTTATGATTGGTCAATAACACAAATATCTTACCGGTGGTTACATGGTCTAAAAATCATCACTCTCGCAACAGACTGGATTATTGATGCCATAGATATAGAGAGAGGCTCCAATTCCGGTAATTTTTTTTTCTTTACCTAAACGGTTTCCTACTCTTCTTACACGCAAATTAAAGCACATTTACTTTAGATATAACCTTCCTCCTTCCAAACCGAGTAGTGCCAATATACGGATAGCATAAAATAGTTGTAAGACCGGGTGCACAAAACATACTTAAGCTAAAACACTTTTATAAAAATAACACAAGTTTCAACAAACTGTGCGGGCTGTATGGAAGATTGCAAGTTCAGAGGTGACTATGAAGCCAGCCGGTTATATTTACTAGCTGTGTCGTGGCAAATTTGAGGGAGGTTCTGTAAGGGCCCGTGGATATATCAAGGGGTTGAGGTGTATACTACGCCATTAAACGTATGTGACGCTGGAAATGCGTCGTGAAAATAGGAAAGAGGATTTGGAGAGCGCTAGCAGATACAGTGCATACTTTTTAGGGAATAAACTGGGTAACTAAAGGGGCGTGTATAAACTGTGAAATTTAATTTAACGGGCCATCAAAGTGTCATCAAAGCGCCGACTAAGTATTTTTAATATTTCCTAACATATTTGATTTTCTATAATAATAACACCAACAAAAATATCACAGAGACATGTTTGTATGGTGTTACTTAAAAGTAAAGCATTATAAAAACAGTTTTAACACGCACCTGGAAAATCATGAGGACCGAAAAAACAAAGGTAGTTTCTAATACAAATACTATAGATTTTGTTTATGTGGGACGTGTAAATGCAAGATGTACAATAATACTTATTTGCATATAAGTAAAAGCGAATTGAACAAAGTACATTGATTCAAACTTCACGTCTTACTCCTCCTGATTCCAGTCACCTTAAATGTTGGGTTGCGTAATTATTGCTCACATTTCCTCAACAAGATCAAATCGTTCTGTTATAAACACGCTATGGATGATATAAAGCCCCGTATAGATTAGGCGAGCTGAGCCTGCAATGTAATATGTAATGTAACGTATTCGCCTAATTAGGACGGGCCTGCAAGCGCGCTGTGAGCACGTTACGAGCCATTCGCAGTGATCCTCCGGCTGTCGGTTTTTCCAGCGAGCACAAAAAGATTCGTCATTCTAGTTGGGACGTGTTTGTCACGTGCTTGCAACCATGGATAACTCTGAGGAATATGTATTTAAGTTGATAGAATCTTGTAAAAACCATAACGTTTTATGGGACCCTAAGGAAAGGCAGAATTTAGAGGAAGTGTAACCGGATTTGCGTGTGGGAGAGGGCGGGAGAAACTATTTGGGAAACACCATTCTCAGTAGATCCTTTAGGGATTTGCTTTTCGATCTTTCCATCAGTGGCCAACCAGACTAGATTAGCTTGACATTTAGTACGTTTGCTCACCGACTGGTTAGGAAAGTACTTAACATCTATATTCTATAATGTTTTAATTGCTATTCTATATGGTTGTGAAACGTGATATTTTACCAAACATGACGAAAAGAGGCTGCTTAAAAACAATAGCCTTATGAAAGTATTGGATCCAAAAAGTGAAAAGAATACTGGTGTGTGGAGGATGTTACATAGTTATGAGCTACATATCTTTTAGTCATAACAAGACATTGTTATGATAGTCAAGTCTTGCAGATTACGGCGGGAAGGACATACAGCGCGAATGGGAGAATCTAGAACCATAACCAGGGTATTGACTGGCGAACCTAATGGTAAAAGACCATTGAGAAGACCTAGACGCAGATGGAAGCAAAACATTAGAATGGACCTGAAAGAGATGGCGTGTAATGAGATGGATTGGATAGAACTAGTTCAAGATAGGGATAGGGTGTAGTGAGGTGGATTGAATAGAACCAGCTCAGGATATGGACAAGGTGTAATAAGAGGGATTGGATAGAACTAGTTCAAGATAGAGATAAGGGACGTGCTTTTGCAATTGCGGCAAATAACTTTTAAGTTCCTAAGTAAGTTATTTAGTTTATAAAACAAAATGTTACATAGTTCCTAAGTAAGTAAGTAGCAATTTATTTAAAAAAGTTTTGGATGATAGTTATATTTATCTGCGTCACTTTATTACTGTGAAATATTGTGTTAGTTTTTACTATTATTAATAATATTATTATTATTAAATTTGAAAACCAATCTTACCTAATGAAGCGTGCTCTTAATATTAGGTTTCAACCATTTGGACTGATTAAAATATGTCTTAGAAACTCATCATTTTAGTGTTTTACTTACTTGTTTCAATATTTGTAGAGTTTATAAGTAGATTTAATTATCACCACTATTTATAAGATATATATATATATATCTTATAAATAGTAGTGATATGCATATATATATGTGAACAATGTTAACACTACGTGAAATCTTTGAAGCTATGTATAATTTCATAAAGCTATAAACAAACTTCCTAAGTCTAGAACAGACTTAGCAAACAAACCTATATTATGAAATCTTAATTTTAGTAATTAATGTTCCTGCCCCGCTGAGAATCGATTCCAGGACCTTTATATCAGTACACAGACGTGGAAGGATATACATGTTTCTTAGGTAAATGATTATTAGCTTCATATTTAACATTAATAAACATTGATAATAATTAGTTTGACTCACTATCTACTTTTCTTGTATATACCATGGTCATAGACGTGAGAGTTTAATTCTTCAACTATCCTTGATGGTGGAAGTTAATCAAGTGGAGAGTATCGGGGACGGGAGTTAAGGGCATTATTTTTTTCAGTTTTTATATCAAAAAATTTTTACAGTCAAAAGAAATCCAATAAATTTCTAATGAAGAAATATTTTAATTTATTTTGGTAAAAAAAAAGAGTTTTGCTATAAAAACTGCAAAAAAAAACACTAACTTTAACTTGCGTCCCCTACACTGCCGTCTTAAGTTTATGCTGCTCGATTACATATTCTTCCTTCACCTCTTACAAGACATCTTGTGAATGTTGTGAATGCCAGGCCTCCACCTTGGTTCGGATTCCACGTTAAACTGTAGGTCCTTCATTTCATCTCACATCACCCTACCATTACACATTAGCGTAAGTGCGTATTGCGTAAGTGCGTATAAGCCGAACGGGTAGTAAGACGTGGTGCTAATAATAATAATAATAATAATAATAATAATAATAATAATGATGATTACATATTCTGATACTTCTAGAAGGAAAACACGAGAACAAATTGAATTATGTACCGATGCTTCAGATCACGCACTCCATTATTCAAACCGTAGCATAAGCATTAAAGTGACGGCTTGTCGCATTTTCGAAATATCATATACCTGAAAGAAAAAGGATTACTAACACACAAATTAAAGTAAAATAACATTATACCTACAAGGGCCCCTAAAGATATGTGTGGTAATGTTACTCTACACGGGACTTGGTGAGAACCTCCCACGGACCAATGTCGATCAAGATATCGTTTATTTATACTTTGGGACGTTTGTGGGACACTGATGTCGGTTCCCTTAAGATGAAAGTGAAAGGCTACTGGAGATGCTCTGTGTGAGCTCTATCATCAACTGAACAGACCCTTCTTTTTGTGTTTGTGTGTGTGCACAACATGTTACTACTCATCTGAGCTATCTTCATTTAACTACACTGGTCGGCTAAGGATAGGAAAAATAATGTTTAAAATAAATGTGCCCACACTTGCATTAAGACAGGTGGTGAACCATTTAAGAAAACATACCCTTGTTATATCCTGATGGGGTTCGAGCCTCGACTAGACGAGCTTGACGCCTAGACCACGTGCCCACCGATGTGGTTTGCAATTGCTTACAGTTATATATACAGTATATATATATATATATGTGTGTGTGTGTGTATGTAGGGTCTATTATGCATTTGCACATATTTTATTATGGTGCAAAATATGTTGTAACATGTTTTATGACTATTTGACAGATTCGTGCTCGTAGCCAGATAAGAGCTAAAGTTTGGTATTGGAATTAAAACTTACGGGTAAATAAAGGCACATTTAAAAAAATTATCTTTCTAACTTCAGCCTCAACTTGAACCAGATGCATAATTGTTTGTTTCCACGCCAGCTAATGGGGAACCTACATACGCCTTCACTCCTGTGAATATTATCACTGGCTGCTCGATTACTCCTGTGTAATCAATTAGTGTGCACATTACCCCCTTACTACATCCCTTACCCTCCACTCTTCATTTGGACCGACGCCAGCACCTCACATAAAAGTCTTCTTACACCCTCCCCTCCCCCCCAAACACCCATTCAACCTTTTTTCCCTCCCCCTCGCACCTCCTTTCCATGAAAAACGTCATCCCGACGGGTTTGAACGTATTCATACCCGGGGGTATAATTAATACCCGGCCCCTGTTTGGGGTATAGAATAGCGCGACACTTAAAAGGAATCGCTTCCAACTTGGCCATTTCTCAAAAGCTGATTATAATTAATTAGGCGTTCCTTTAATTAATCAAGGTAATGTGCGCCAAAGAGGAATGCCTTTCCCTTTACACTCCCCCTTCCTTTTAAACCCCCTACTCTTACTAACCTTCCTTAAAATATCGTGTAGGGTATTTTGTACGCCCGAATTTATTACTAACGTACCTCCTTTTTATTCCCTTTTTTTAATCTTATTTTTTCTCGTAAAAAAAGATGAAAAATAGACTGCATATTGTATTGAAAATAATTAGTCTTCGTTCTATACGCTTGTATGGAAATTTAGGAAATCTTTTGAGCATGGTATTTCCCCTCCTAAAAATGTTGAAGAAATTTACTTTATTGTATTAATAAAATACTTTTAAGTTGTTGTTTTTTGTGGGGGTTTGAGGGGGGGTGGAGGGATAGAACCGATAGATAAAAGGTTCGGGGAAAACAAAATATTAAGATTGTGTTTTGTATCTTATGGTACATTACTTTATAGTTTGTTAAAATATGCGTTATTTAGTTTTTAGGAATGACAGTAGATAACTTTAAATTTAAATGGTTATAATACTAACTATTGTTCATTCAATTTTCTCATTCATTTGCACATTAGCTAGGCTACAAGAGCTGCTCACTTTAGCAAAGAAATATAAAAATCTCATACACCAACATAACATTCCCATATTTTGTCACTTTCATTGTTTATATAATTAGACAGTTTATTCAAAATACTTATTTTATTAAGTTCCTTATCCACCCAAATACATGTGTGTCAATAATAAGACTTGACAGCTATTTTTAGACTTAGTTTCAGGTAAATGTATCATGAATGATTTCAATAAATACACTCTTTCTATTACATTCAACTCATGTCATCACTTACAATATTTTACATTTCCAATCACGGAGATGTTGGGGTTTTAATCCCGAGGGAATTAATTGAGGGTGGTGTTTTTTTAGTTTGCTTCCCATTTTCACTCCATGCGCATGCGGCTAAATTTCCTTTAAATAATACTTTTAATGTAAATATACAAATAGCCCAAACTGGCAGTAAGTTGCAGAGGCTACAATAAAAATGTACATCAGGATTGAGTATGTCAAAATGGTTAACATTATTTATATTTATATTATTTTCTCACTAACCCCTGTTACCACACTCACCCCCCACCCTTTCCAAACCACCCTCGCTTCTATTTATAAAGAACCTGGAGAATTTCAATTGAGTGTCAACCTCACTTTTAATCTAGGTCAGTTTTTGCACCAAGTTTGATATTACTACGCCACAGCATGTTCTAATCACAGCCGCAAAGTTTAAACAGAATGTAACTACTGGTTTTGGTTCGGCAATATTTTAATTTCTGGTTTTGACACTTGTAATCTCTCCCCTCGTGCTTCAGGCCAAACTTTTGATTATTTCGTTTAGATTAAGCTCGCTAAATATGTTGAGTGTTTTGAGAAAATAACCACGAATAAAATATTTTCAATTCAACGAATTTTTCGCTTAACTCTGTTATTTTGACAATGAAATTTGTTACTCAATTTGAATGCATATATTACATTATTGCTGTACGTTTAACGACTCAAGTATGGTTTAGATGGGGAGAGTGGGGTTCAGATTCCTGTTGGGTGCACGAGGGTGGTTTTTCCTAGATGGTTTTCAACTCTACCCTCACGAAGGTGCGTGTACATTTCCTCTACAAGTATACCTTCCTCATCCCTATTCAACTAGCGTAATTAATGCATGCGTATAGCTCGAATGGATATCAAGACGTGGGGGAAATAATATGTTGTTTGAATTAATTTTTTTCTATTTTGTAGTTATATTATGTTATGGCATACTATAAACATTTTATCCACCAGTGGTAAAACATGATTAAGTCAGTCAGCCATGTTGGTGGTACCACCGCGCATACCGGTCCGCGCTTCACAAACACCCCCACATACCGCTAGGTCCAGAACAGTGGCGCCTCAAATTCAATGCACAGACACATTCTCTGGTTGGAAAAGCTATGTAAGCTTTTGATCGGTCCTCTCTTCCACCATAATCCTCCCTCCCATCCTCCCTTAAAACATCCTTTATTACTATTTTTTTTGTTTCCCCCCTCTCTTATTCACTGATCAAAATAATATAAATAAAACTTTTTTTCTCTCATTCTTCTCGGTCAATGATTGTTTATGAAAGTTTTTTTTTGATCGTACATTACGCGTCCAAGTTATTACATTGAGTTCTGTAGTGACTGCGGTCTAGCCCTCCCTCACGACGATGCATAGACGATGATGGGGGCGGTTTGTGGTTAGGGGAAAGGGGTTAGTGCTGGGGGTAAAACGGGTGGAGGGGTAGGTCTGTGCTCTTGTCTGGGAGCTTTCAATGCCGCCCGTGATTATATTGAGGAGATAGTATTGAAGGAGTGTAAGAATGAAGTTTGAAGGGACAACTGAAAGTCTGGATGGGAGGGAAAGAGAGAGGAAGATGGTTTGTGTGGATGAATCGTGAGAACGAAAGAGGGAAAAGGGGGTGAGGGGGGTGCACGGGAGAGGAAGGGAATATATAGAATCCCGCGCTCCTCCCGTGCTTTTATACCCCTGCCAGCCTTTTGTACTTGACGCACACAAAAATGTTGAAGATATAACCCATTACTGTGCTCTAAGAGCAGAGAAACGTATATAGAGGGCCGGCGTCGGGCGCCGTCGGTTCAGTTAAACCTTGTTGGGGGTCCTCGGCACACATGAAGACCTGAGGCCTCTTAGTTGTGCTCATGGAAAGTCTTTGGATTGGTTGTTTTGTGGGGTTTAAAAAACTCCATTCGGGTTTTCGTGTGTGTACAGAAATAGCGTTGACTCAATAGAAGTGCTTTGAAGGGGTTCACCCTGCACTTCTCATGTTAATCTGTTAATGGGGTAGGTCAAGTTGGCACTATCGAGGGTAAAAGGAGGGACTTTTGTGCTATAGATAGGAGCGGTATGGTGTCGTCTGAATGTTACATCGTGTGGCGTGCCAATTTATTAATTTTTATATTGATTTTCAGATTATATATTATGTTGAAGCCTTGTGTGTTTTTCTAAAGTCTAAAACAATATATTAAGCTTAGTTCACGTATCTTATGTTCGTCACGTTGCGATCAGGTCGATTCTGAGTCATGTAGTCTCAACTAATTTCCTCCATAAAAATGACAAACTTTTCAACAAGGTGCGTTTTTTCAGTTGTACATCAGCGCCCTCTTTGAAGTGGTAAACAAACTATACGATCAGCTTGACTAGCGCTTCGTAGCGGCTCAATTGTACATCACAGTTATTGCTTTTGTTCGCTTGTACCTGTATGTTATATAAAATGACGTTTGGTATAAAAAAATCAAATTCACTTAATTAATAAGCGTTGTAATATACATAACAAATACAAGAATTTATTTTTACCACCTTAACTAATTAGAAATGACAGAATAATTAATATTGTTTGAAACAAAGAACTTATATCGAGTTGAGAATTAGCCCCACTATTTAAACTGTCAATACATGCTATCAGTTATCATAAATATTTTTAATAAAACGTGATACTAACATAAGAAATTTAAATTAAAGTTGGACCTTTTTCACAGGAACAAATACAAATTGTGAAACTTTGGTTGCTTTTTTTTTCAAATAAATTAAATTATCCTGTTGGTTTTGATGTTACAAGATCAAGACTTCAATCAACCATAACAAGCTATATCAATAATTATTTCTACAGACGCTTAACGTAAGCAAATTTATTAGTACATGAGGCTAAATTTATTTTAAACTCAAAATCTGACTTAATTCACATGATTTTAGAAAACACAAAGACTAAATTTTGATTCGACCATACATAGTTTCTTATAATTGAAGGTTATGGCTCTGAATCTCAGAGTTTACTACCATGGTCAAGGCCTTACGTCTACTATTATCGCACAATGTGCGTCACAAAAAGTGAGTGGCATGCAGTAGGTCTTAAATCGAAAAGCCTGCCAATTATTTTTCTGACTGGGTCTGTACCTCAAACCTTTCGTCAGTGGAATCTTGTGGGTTCAGTGTTTGAGGCGCCAGGAGATTGTAGTTTTTCCTACTTAACAACACAAAGCACAAAAGCGCTAGACAAGACACATTCAGATATTAAACATCTTTGAACTTCCCCCACCACTCCTCTAACGCCTCCTACTAACCCCCTCTAATTATCCCCTACTTGCATTCCCAGGACCCACATTCAATGATTGTCCAATTCAAAAGCCCTGGTCAAATTTCCCTCCCTTCTCCTAGCCCCCTCTTCCCCTTCACCATACCTTCACCTCCTGTCCCCTATTTTATCCACTTACCGTGCGTGGCAATTTACCCGTCAAATAATTTTGAGAAGTTCGTTGAGAGCGAGTTTCATTGACTGACAACAAAATTTACCTTGATTGGTGAATTCGTCCCTTTTTTTTTATAGCCGTTTCTTTTTCTCGGCACAAGTAAACAGAATTTTTAGTCGGAATATTTTTATGAAGCATCAATGTATTGATGAGGTGTTATTCTTCAAACATAGATGGTCAACGTTGATAAGTGCTCAACGCGCCGCCATTGAAGGCCATCTAGGAATGGGAAACATCTTCTATAGACTTTTAAACATATCTAATCTTCAGAAAGACCTTGCTTGTTACTCTCCAAACTTCTCGTAATCATTTAGGGTTGTATTATGTTTACTGAGTTAGGGTGCTACAGTTTTATTTATTATTTTATAATTTTAGCCAACACAAGTGGGCCTCGATCTCTTCTTGCCTAGTTTGTTGGTATTTGGGAGGTAGGGGCTCGAGACCCAGCTGGGTGTAGTGAATTTTTTTTTTTTGCTCTGAAAGTTTTCCCAGTCTTCCTCCACACAAATGTGAATTCACTATTTCTAAATTCTACCCTACTCAGACGGATAAATAGTACGAGTGTAACCAAAAAATCAAATTAAATTATCCTGTCCCTAAACTACGTCCTTTATTATATTGAGGGGAAAATTTTAGTGACTGGGAACATACTATAGAAATATATGCATGACTTACAGACTAGCTAAGTCTATAATCTAGAACAGCAACACCTCTCTCTTAACATACAGCTAAAACCTGTTTGGTTTACACTCATTTATCAATTACATAAATTTTATGAATGAAAAGGGTGGAATTTGAAAGGAAATGTACCCGTATTTTTTTAGAGAGATTGGGAAATAATTTAGGAAAAAAATACTAATTCTAAATATTTGTAGGCACCACCAGGTATGCAAGCAAGGTCCCTAATGCCTACTCGACGATGTTCCTATTTAGATTAATTTTTTATAATTATGGCGTGCACACAGCTCTGAACAAATCAATATCAGCATACAACTCACAAACTAGCCTTATTCTGAAAGAGAAAGAGCGTCCTAGCTTAGTGGAAAAATTCACTACCTACCATACGAAGGTTCTGTACTCGTTGAATTTGTTAGAGAAAAAACAACAACAAAAAACACCATGTACAAATGTTAATACCCGTTTCGGTGGGCTCGTGGACTAAATGTCAAACTAATCTAGTCTTGTTTTCCGGTTGTTGATAGATCGAGAATCGCTCGAATCCTATTCGGGTGTACTGAAGGTGTTTTTTTAATTAAATTATTTACCACTACCTCCATGCAAGGAAAAAATACATTTCTTTTAAATGTTTCCTTTTTCATCCATTGATGTAATGAAATGTTTATATCCCAGGTGGATTTAAAAAAAATAAAAAACTTCAGGTGTCTGCTTTGTCCATTAAATTATCAGAGATAGGCCGACCCTATTTTTTTATGGCTTTTCCGATAATCGAGACCAGGCTCTTTAGTTCAGCAGGTAAACGCACTACCGTCCATACTATTGGTGTCAGCCTCATTGCATTAATTATAAAAACTAATTTATTTCATTATCCATCAATCAACATAAGCTAATCAGTTAATGTAGAAAATTATTTTTTCCGGTTGAGTTTGTCTCCAAACAAGTGGATTCAATTTTTGAATTTAAAAAACAAAACAAAACTGATAAAAAGTGTCTCTTCGGCTTTTCTTATGGGATCGATAAAATCGATAGTTAATTATTTTGAAATACAGTGAGATTGAATAATGGCTTTCGAGCGAACAACTTTGTGCCGAGAAAGCAGTCGAGGTTGACAATCGCACAATTTACTGTAATTGGTCCATGTTTTCAACAATTGATGGAAATGGTGTGGACTTTTGGCCCCAGAGAGAAGGGACGAGATAATTCGTTAAGTAGTGAATTTATGACATACACTTTGGATTCCCTCAAGATTGATTATTTATAAACTAGCACTATTATTAATTTTTTTATAACCTGCGTCAGTGGGCACATTGAAAATATCGTCACACTCGTCTAGTAAGTTATGTTTTATTTGTGATGGGGAGGTCAGAGTTTGAATCTCAGCCAGGTTTCATTAATCCATTACTGTGAAAGGGGAAGACTAAATGTAGTTAAATATACATATTTTTACCATTCTGAGAGTCTAACTCGGGACCCTTAGATTGGAACAGTTCAATTTTTTTTAGAACGAACCTTATATGACAACTAGAAACATCGATAGTTCTAGATTCATGTATTCATATGTCACATCTTGGGATCTATAGCTGTTTTTCTATTTCCAATAACTATTAAATAACACTAATAATACAAGATTCAAATAGCCAAAGTTATTATTTATACTTTTAGTGAGGATTACTCCATCTAGATATCACATTCCGAAAATTGAAAAATGACACCTGGACACGGGAATCGAACCCGGGTTTGATTCCTATGTCCAGGTTTCATTATTCAATTTTCAGATTAATAGTATAGTAAAGTTTTTTTAAATGTTGAACTCAAAAAATATGTTTTTATTTTATGAAAGACCCGTTCTATAAAAATGTGACTGTAGACAAACTCGACACTAATTGAGTAGAAGAGTAAGGGCCAGTTTCATAGTCAGACTTAGCACACCCAAAGTGCGAGCCGATACTAAATACAAGACGTCACCAACCTAAACTCGAATGGAATGGGCCAGTTTCATATGCAAAACTGGCCGATTCCATTTTGGTCTAGGTAGGTGACGTCGTGTATTTAGTAGTGACTCGCACTTTAGGCGTTCTAAGTCTGACTATGAAACTGGCCCTAAAATTCTAAATTTAAATTTATGTCCTCAATTGAGTATATTCCCCTTCCTCTCTTATTCATAACTTTATACACACTTACCTACCATACAATACTTTATAACAACATACATTTAAATGTAAGCTGGACATTTATTCAACTAGGCCTATTCCAAGAAGTCTCCACTTTCCCTGGACCCGTCTATACGTCTCACCCCTGATTTGATAGCAGGCTGTAGTTGAATGCTGGTTGTTAATCAGTCCGTGGACCCAAGTTGTGGTGCTGACTGCTGCTCTGATCGAATGGGGAAACGGGGAGAACATTTGACTACCAGATGAAGCGACACTAAACACCGCGCGTGTGACACGTGGGATGGGGGACACGCCCCTTCAATCACGGCACACATCAACACCCCTCCTTCCGTTCCTTTCCCCTTGGGAGATGAGGGGCTAAGCCCTTTGGGGCCTCCAGGGTGTCGACGTTGCACCATCAAGGAGGGTAAAGAACGCAAACTCAGGACAAGTCAAACTCATTTAATCACTTTTTGTTTTATGTTTCCTCCCCTGATAGGATATTCAAAGCCTATTTATATCCGCTTATGTAGTAAACAAATATACTAATCATATAAACTTTAAATGTATTTGTATATATTTGTCATAATCCATTCACAGTCGATGGCGTGCCGTAGATTGTTGTCAGGGTAGGTAAAGTTGTTTTAAACTGTACTTGGGAATGTTCTAAACACCAATTAGAACAATCACCGGTGAGGAATTAATGGGAATACATTTCAATGTGAGCGTGAAGGTGTATAAAGCAGATTCTATGTATAATTGGTCAAATGGGGAGCGAGTGGGTGATAACAGCTCACAGAAACAGTTTTATCAAGCTGTGATTACTCTAGCAACACTTTATGACGTGGCATTGTTAACAGTAGCTTTTGACCTTTTCCTGTCAGTTTATAATAACATGACCTTTATCGATATGATTTATATATAAATATTTTGTTGTCACGTTTGATAGTTAGATCAGTTGACTTAAGTTTTTTTTTCTAAATGACAAAACTTGTTTGTGAGGTGAAGGTATACATAACGGTATTCACTAATAGTTTAACTGTCGGGAGATACCAATCAACCGGCTATAGAAACACTATGTTGCAAAACAGAATGTGGCTGTAGGTCCTTATCTACATGCCGCACTGCAAGGATTGTGTACAGTTTATGATCTAATTTATAATGATTGTTATTGCAGTTTCTTTGATAAGGGCATTGCTAAGCAATTCTCTTTAAGGTGTTAAAGAAGGGAACGCATGCTATAAAGTCCATATTTTTTTCAGTTTGTTTTAACAAAAAAGACCAAACTTTTTTTCTAAAATAATTTAAATACAGCTTCAGCAGTTTTATTTGATACATATAAATTCAACGGTTATTTTATTTTTGTATGTTCACAGTGATATTTGAACATAACTTTTTAAATGGAAATTCTGTCCAAATAATTACGTGATACCATGACATATTTCAGAACTGTTGATATTACTTAAAATAGACAATTAGACCAACCGCATCTATTGAAGCAATATTTGATTTATTTTGTAAAAAAAAAAGAGAGAAGTTTTTCTGTCGTAAAACCTGTAAAAATATATACCTTAAAACAGCGTTCCCTTTCACATAATCTTAATTGTAAACTACTGTTGGACAGATGACGTGGAGTACTAAAGATGAATTGTCTGTTTGGAATCGCTCTGATAGATCAAATAGCATTGTACGATTTCCAGACAATAGATCTTGAGGTTATTCACTGGTCACTGAGTGTTAAAGGTCCACAATTTTATATGATTTGGACAAATATATATTAATTAAATCAATATAATACAAAAACCAATCAATAAAGAAATTAATTTTAGTTACAGATACTAAACAATAACAATTTATAAGTCTAAACTATGTAAATATTATTATTTCTTATCAAATACAATATATTATATACAATATGATTATGGTAATTGAAAATTTCCCATGTTTTGTTTGTATAAAAAAGAAAAACTTGTTTTTAAATAAAAAGTATATTATGATAAAGAAGAGAACATGAGTCTATGTGCACGCACATATATAAATAATAATTAATTATAATTAATTCGTGTATATATGGTGTTACGGATTTTTATAATTCTTTATTTCCCTCTGTTACTACTTTGCTTAGCTTACCACCAAAGTTTTATTAAAATTTGGAGTAGCCGTTTATACTTAGCAAGATAATACGTATTATTTCTCATTATATTTTTTATAAATAGTATTTTTTAGGTATTTTAACTTAAACTTTATGATCCAAATGATTATATCAGCACACGAGAATTTCTATGAGCGAGAGAGAAAGGGCTGTACCAATTTTGTCTGGAAAGGTATTTTTATGTACCTTCCATGGTTATTTTACATGCCACAATTGACATGAGACCAACGCATTCACTTTCCCTCTGAAAGAAAATTTGCTACGGATTTTTATAGCACATGAAAAATCTGTCAACTCTGTATAGGTTTGAACCCACGAGCATTGGGTCCTGAGGCTAGCACTTTGCCCCGAGACTAACCTGGAAAACTTATACTTAGTTGCAAGGGTTACATTGGTTAAGTCATGTACACACACCTAAAAGGGATTCACATTTGATGATGTTTCTACGTGCATTGAAGCATCTAGTTTCTAAACACTATTGATACTAATCGGTAATAAATAACTATATATCTGTATATATATTTATTGCGATATTGGTACATGATATCCAAACTCTATAAAGTTATAAACTTTTTGGTTAAACTGACATTTTAATGAAGGGACGTACAAGTCGGTCCTGGATTTGTCGGCCTTTGAGCGATAGAAACTGTGGGCATCTGCGCCTCCATCTTCCGTCAAGCTGTGCTAACCACCACCCGGTCTACTATAACCTCGATTTATGTTGCCCGCACGACACCATCACATTCGCTCGCTAGACTTGGGCGACCGATACAAAGTAAGGCACGAATAGCACGACAGTGAAATAAATGCTAGGATTAGGAACTATTGCGCATATTGAGATAATGTGATTCTAGAAATAAAACTAAAGTTCTCAATTTTTTTTCGCTGCCCGACGATCGGAAAAGCTGGTAGCTGAGCGAATGGACCCTGGGTTTGATCTTTGGTAGTAAATAAATGAATGCATTTTTTGTTTGTGTTTGTTTATTTTTATTGGAATATAGTTCCCAGCTTTAATTCAAGTTTATTTCACTACACTAGACTAAGATTAATAGTCGTGAGCTAAGATATTTTATTCAAATTTATATGTTAAATTTGCAATGAACCATTAGTTGTTTTTTCCTGTGGGGACAGGGTTTTGATACCCATTAGACACGTCCGTTGTATGAGTTATAAATGTATAATTTAAATTAGATGAGATACACCCGAATTTGCACTAAGAAAATGTAGAAAACCTTTTAGGAAAAAACATCTTTAGTACACGCATTCCGGATTCAAAACCCAACCTTCCCTCCACCGTAAAACCAGGATACATGAAGTTAGGTTGGTGTGGCTGACCATGAAATAAATGGTTAAATACAACCAAATATGTATTTTTCTTATTCATCCTATTTAGTCATCAACCATTTCAACCTAATTATAAAAAACCCAAAATAAACCCACAAAAAAAACTTATTTCAAATTAAACTTGTAAAAGATGCGTTTCGCTATTTATTTAAGGGTTTATTGGTGGTGAGACTCTAGGGTATATAGATTATTTGGGTATTATGAGGTCGTGACCTGGTGGTCTAGGGGTAAGGGGTCGGACTTCTGTGCTGGGTTCCGGGGTTCAATCTTAGGTCCTGGCACAGATTTATCTGATTACCAAACCCTTCCTTCACCTCTGAAAACACATCTTGTGAATGCGGGGAATGCCAGGCCTCCACCGTGGTTCGGATTCCACGTTAAACTGTAGGTCCTTCATTTCATCTGACAATCACCCTAATATTAAACATTATCGTAAGTGCGTATAACCCGAACGGGTAGTAAGACGCGGTGCTAATAATAATAATAGTATTATGAGGTCTACTCAAAAAATTATGTAGATAGGATGAAGAAACCATCTTCAGCGCATCCAGTAGTAATTTAAATCCCTACCTACCCGAATTGGTGGATAAGTATGGGTACGGACTGTCAGTCTTGTATGGTTTGTTTGTCAATAATGGGAATGTAAACGTTTGA
The DNA here is from genome assembly GCA_902141385.1 of Timema californicum. NCBI lineage: Eukaryota > Metazoa > Arthropoda > Insecta > Phasmatodea > Timematidae > Timema > Timema californicum. Next base: position 37,486 of record CABFOW010001337.1, on the reverse strand, counting down.
ATCCCGGATGGGCACATTGAAAGTTATTTTTCTTGAATTGTTTTCCACCCTCATCCCACAAAAATTCGAGCATATGCCCTCCAAAGTTTTGCCTGGATCATTCTTATCCTATAAATGTTATTAAATGCAGATAATGCGAACGGTTAGTAAGACGTGATGAAAAATAAACACAACCTACCTTCCTGCAATTGGTGACTAAGTGAAATAAGAATCAAATGCCTTGAACTGCGCAGCCACTACTGCATTTAAGATTTTAATTAAGTCACTTAATTATTGCATGTCTAATCTGACAGGAAACCTGTTTATAATAGATCAAAAACTTGTAAAATGTTATAAAATAAGTCATTAAACTAAATCAGCCTACATTATTTCTAAGGAAACTTGATGTAAAAATCAAGTTAGATATTATATCACTTTCCCCATAAAATAATTAGGGATACGACACAATCGCACACAATCACTTTTATTTTCTAAAAAACAAGAACACGTTCATACATGAATTTCCCTTAAATGACGTTTTCTTTAATAAAAATTGCATAGTATCATTTATCATATAAAAATCTTCCAAACATACAATTAAACAAAATATTCGAAAACATTAAAAAAAATCGAGTTTAAAAAATCGATTATTATTATTATTATCATTATTAGTACCGTGTCTTGCTAACCGTTCGGGTTATACGCACTTACGCTAATGTGTAATGGTAAGTTGATTGTGAGATGAAATGGAGGACCTACAGTTTAACGTGGAACTAAACCACGGTTGAGACCTGGCCTGCCACACATTCACAAGTTGTGATTAATACACGTCTTGTCAGAGGTGAAGGAAGGGTTTGAGAATCAGATAAATATTTGCCGAGACCGAGGATTGAACCCCGGACACCCAGCACAGAAGTCTGATACCTTACCCATAGACCGCCAGGTCACCCAAAACAACTAGTTAAACTTAACTCAATTTTAAAGCTAGAACTAAAATCACAATTTTCCCTCGATGCATGACTATATAAAGTATTTAAATATAACGTATGAAAGAAATAGGGGCCTACATTAAATGGTTTCGGCTCTCACCCCCAGATGCTGACATACGTAGCTGTAAAACATTATAATTTTTACTATTACTTTGGGGGATCACATACAACGTTAAGATCCATCATAATCTTGAAGTGTAAAGTGTAATCGGTTACAATATTCCTTATGAAAGAGCATAAAACTAATATTAATAAAGTAATGCTTGGTTCGCTTTCTATCCATGACAAATTTGAAATGGGAGTTTGGATTTAAGCCCAGACCCACTACTCACTATACCACAATGTGTTCTTTTTAACCTCCTCCCAGGAAAATGTTGATTAACTTGCTTATCACTTAACCTGCTTAGGTGGTCGGATGGTCCAAGGCGTCACTCTCGCGTTAGACTATACTGCCGATGACAGTGAAAACTGGTTTCGAATCCCGGTCAGGTATAATAAGGGTGATTTTTCCAAAATGGTTTTCCCCTCTCCTTCCAAACAAATGCGATTACACTTCCTCTACATTCTAACTTCCTTATCCATAACTTATTAGCGTAATTATTTCATAAACGTACAACCTGAAAAGATGTATCACTTAGATTTCTAACTATTTCCATAAAATATTGCGACACGCACGAGGGTGCATGTGGACAAAGGCGTCAGTATCGTATAGTTTGGTCTGTTGGTAACGTAGATGTTTGGGTTCAATCCCCTGTCGGGAAAAAAAGTCTTTCTCCAAGAATTTCCTTAAAATTAAGTTTCTTTGTGCTGTATCCTTAATTTGTAATTAATAGCACAACTCCACGGCTCAGTTGGTAGTGCGTTTTTATTCTCAGCATAATTGAGAAAATATTATGTGCTGATGTAATCAATCTTTTTTTTTTGTTAGTACCGCGTCTTACTACCTGTTCAGGCTTTGCGCAAATGTACTAATTACGCTGATATCCTAGGGATGAGGGAGGCTGAATATAGGTTAAATTTACCGGCATTTGTGTGAAGGGAGGCTGGAAAACCATTATGAAAAAGTCCGTCCTCGGGACACCCGATGGATCGAGCCACGATCTCCCTATCGTCGGAAGTACAATCTATTTCAATTATGGGTGACCTGGTGGCCTAAGGGTAAGGTTTCATTCTTCTGTGACGAGGGTCCGGGGTTCAACTCTCATTCCCGGCACAGATTTATCTGATGGCCAAACCCTTCCTTCACCTCTAACAAGACACGTATTAATCACAAATTGTGAATGTATGGAATGCCGGACCTCCACCGTGGTTCGGATCCCACGTTAAACTTTAGTTCCTCCATTTCATCTCACAATCACCCTACCATTACACATCAGCGTAAGTGCGTGTAACCCGAATGGGTAGTAAGACGTGGTGCTAATAATATTATTTCAATAAATCAATTAAATACTACAAGATATAAATAATTTTTTTATGTAGCCTAAGTTGTGATAGTATGCGTAGTGCGAAGGAAATTGAGGTACAAGGGTTGTTGGGATCCTAAGTTCTGTCCTAGGCACTAATAGGGTGAGAATATATATTTTTTAATATGTTGAATATGATAGTAAAAACATCTTGCAGTTGGTACGTTACTGTCCCAAATTGGTTGTTCTCGTCTTCTATTGAGCAAGTTATTGGCAGCCTTCTTACAACCCTGCAGAGAAGACTAACCCCACCTTACATCCTACACATATCTAATATATTCTACTACGTTACAAGCTTGATGTGGCTGACTTGATTCATGCGCGCGGCGCCCCTACAAGAGAAGATGAGCGTAATTTTCGTCACGTCGCCGCTGCCGACTGACGACGCCTCGTATGGCTGCCAACGCTCGACGACGCCCTATTACAGCGGGGAGAAAATTGATCCGAGACGACGCTACATCCTCCCCCGTTCCCCTTCCTCCTCCTGAAGTCGTATAGACACATCTAGCTACATCTTATATCCTCACACTGGTTGTAAGAGAGGGGGAAGAGGATATTTTATAGCCTACAGCCCCTCGAGTGCGAAGAGTACTGTAGTTTGGTGAAGTTTAAATGACGTCACCATGGTGTGTTTCACAATGTTCTGAGATGAGTTTGGCAGCTGTGAATAGTTAATAATCTTGTTAACTCTTCTCTTGCTTGTAGTGGAACATGTTATAATAAGGTAGTATTATACTGTGATATTGTACAGCGATGTGGGAAAATCTAGGGCCAGGGCTGGTGAACCTATGGCACACAAGAAGGTTTTATAGGCGTGAGGTATTCACTGCTAAACAAAGTATTACCCTCCTCCCACGCCCTTCTGTTTCTACGATAACAACAAGAAAATTAAATAATTATCTTAATTTATATTTATTCATAACTAATTACAGGTCCTTTATTATTGTTACGAGGTCATTAATTTTGTCTCTTGTGAAATAAGTATTAGTTATTAGATTTGGAACGCGGCTTCACTTGCATTTAAGTAGGGTGAATTAATATTTTGTTTACCAGCGAATCATCTGAACTATCAAAAACACAATTTAAGGCATGTATGAGGCGAGGGAAATTCTTTGATGTCGATGACGCCACTCATCAATGACTGAATACCTTTAATAAGCTACCAAAACAAATTGCTTATATTTTTGCAATCCTTGCATCAAGGATTTGCTCGCTCACGTGGGCTCTTTTGCAATGAAAATCTAAATATCTAAAAAATGCAAACTAGATAACCTAATTTATATGAAAATCAAGAAACAGCTTAAAAAGTACCTAAATTAAAGCTTCAAATGCAAGCACACTAAGTGGCTTTCTTTTACATGTCAGTAATTTTTACAATGAACACCAAAATAAATAGTTTAGATTTAATATTTAAGACATAAAACTACATACATTCAATTCACACGTAAAAAAAAGCCGGGAAATATAGCTAAATTTAATACTTAAATGCAGTCTTACGTGGAGGCATTGTCGCAGTGGACACCAAAATAAATAGTTTGCAATTGATATCTTAGGAACAAAAATACAGTAAATTGAAAGAACCACTCTACAGGCCTTGTCACACCCAACAAAACGGTGATTTTGGTTGCAGTAAGAAATAATATTATTCGCAGTGCTAACGCATTCAACATAGCCGACAACTTTAAATACTAGAAAATAATTAAACCAACTTGAGACCAGTGCTTTTTGCACATACGACGATTTCCGAATAAACACGAATTCCCCTCTCCAGTTGGTTGAATCAAGTGCTATGATTTATACCCGTGCCAAGCAGCCCCAACGTATGATTACTGCTTACGCCCGGTTTATTTCGTCTATGGTTCACTCGGTGAAAATATAGCGTGAGATAGCTGTTCCCAGAAAAATGTGGAGTCCAACAAAAAATTATTCCGTAGATATCAAATAAGTACGTTTTGAGTTCACTGGCATTAAACATACAAACATACAGACATTAAAAAAAAAGATATGGTCTTATCTTGTATGCTACCTGGAAGAAAAATGGAAATACTACAAAAATACCAGCTCGTAATATTTTTATAAGAAGTGCCTATTAAATAACTGAAACCCATACCCTTAGGAATTATTTAAATGTTGTCACTGGTGCTGTGATTCATGTGTACCTCCTTTGGAATATTAGCAACTTACAAAGTGTGAGAGGGTAAGTGGCTTTAATCTTGGATAATTTATTAATTGGATCAGGCTCGTCCTTTTGCATTAATTGTTTTAGCTTTAGATAAATTTGGTTTTCTTTCATTAGACACCACCTAGTTCTAGTGTTAGGAATTCCTGGCTACAGATACAGATATCCTGGGTTCAATATCTGGTGCTTACCAATTTTCTATGAAGCAGTGGGTACTGGAATGGGGTCAACTCAGCTTTATGGTGACAAATGAGAAGCTACCTGAACTAAAAAGTATCATCCCCGGTCTAGAAAACTGAGATTAACGGCCGGAGGGTTCGTTGTGCTGACCACATGACACCTTCTATCTTCTGTATGTTGGCATGATCTTTGCCAACAAGCGGCAGCCGCTTGGTCAGTATAGCTCAATGACGGGTTGATGTCATGAAGTTTTTTTCTTTATTTCATTAGACCTATTTTTGTATATATTTGAGGCTAATGTCTTGTGTCGACACTAATATTAAAACTAACTTACAAAGTCCAAAGTAAGAACCTGCAACGGTGGGCACGCGTACTAAATATCAAATTCATCTGGTTTGCTTTACTGGTAAGGGGAGGTAGGGGTTAGACTACAGGCCAGGTGTACCGAGTTATTTTCATCCCTCATCTGTTTCTCGCTATCCCTCTACGTAGATTTGGGTACCTTTCCTTTAAAGTCTATATTTTTCATTTTTACTCATTGATTGTAATTCAAAGGCGGATAGCCAGGAATAACAGCAATAAATTGTGCAAACAAAGGGGTCAATCCCTCTACAGTAGGCTCGTTTCTTCTACGTCGAGTGATAGTGCGCGCGCACAGAGAGATGTTATTATTTCCCCGCACAGGGTATAGGATAAAGAAGACCATCTTGGCTACGTACTCTTTATCTTTTGTAAAATTTCTAGCTAGCGGTCATGAGCCATACGTCATATTCCCAGCAATGACAGGTGACGGTAACGTCTTGTTACGCTTGTCACTTGTCTGTCTGGCCTCCAAGAACCTTGTTGCGCGGAGCGGCCATGTTTTATTCATGCTGACGCTCGCCAGTGCGCAGCGTCACGACGTGAATAAGTTGCTGCCTGGTGCTAAGAGCCTCGCTTTCCCAAGTAAAAAAAAAGAGTTATTTAACGTGCCCTTTATGTACATAATTATATTAACAAATGCCTTACAAACTAACTTTATTCTAAAACAGACGAAACACCCAGTCTCCCAGTCGTTAATTCCTCCCTATGAAAGGTAAATCCCAAATTTTACCAGAAGTACATTTTTTAATCAGACTGGTAATAGAACACGGTGCCCTTAGCAGACGTGCTACCAACCGATTGGGCTGGTTCCATGGTCAGTTTAGGTAAGGATTGCGTTGTTAAAGGATGGAAGGAAACGTGAGAAAAATAGTGTTTTTTTTCAGTTTTTATGGAAAACAATTTTTTTTGCCAAAATAAATAAAATATTGTTAAAGGATGGAAGGAAACGTGAGAAAAATAGTGTGTTTTTTTTCAGTTTTTATGGAAAACAATTTTTTTTGCCAAAATAAATAAAATATTGCTCCAGTGCAAAAATATAATTTAATTTTCTTCACGTGGTGACCTCAATTTTTGTTGAATATCTGTCACAGGTGTTCTGTAATTTAATGAAAACTTTTTCTCTTCATTTAAAAAGTTTGTTAGATAATGCCACCACGCTCATTACAGATATTTAGGAACTGTTGATATCAAAACGGGAAGCAAATTAAATTCTATGTTTGTACTGGAGCAATATTTTATTTATTTTCGCCAAAAAAAGTTTTGCAATAAAAACTGCAAAACCACTGGCTCTCTTCCATCCCACCTTAATGAATTGTTTGTTTGTTTTGCACTCAATTTGTGGCCATGGTAAATTTTGTGTCACATATTTTATATATTTTAATTTACTAACTATTGTAGTTGTTTTGTGATTGCCATAGCTAGTATGACGAAAAAAAAAATGGGTAGCCGGATGTTGAACGATATAATTTGATATAATTTTGGTGCTGTTTAACCGTGAGATGAACATGTAAAACAATTAGTATATAACAAAATACATTAATTGCTCGATTCAGGGATCACCTTAAGCTTCATAGCCTGTAGCACAACAACGGAAAGAGATCTGGCTGAAGCGTGACCCTCCCCTCCTCCAAAACCACACATAATTTCAATCAAATTTAAATTATAATAACGTAAATACATGTAACACGACCTGTCTAAAGTCTATTCTAAATTTGACCACCAGACTTAATACTTTCTATTTAAAAGGTATACCGATAAATACATTAAAAGTACCCCAAACTATTTTTATTATTATTTTTAGTACCGCATCTTACTACCCGTTCGGGTTGTATGCACTTACGCTAAAGTGTAATGGTATGTTATTGTGAGATGAAATGGAGGACTTACAGTTTAACGTGGAATCCGAACCACGGTGGAGGCCTGACTTCCCCACATTCACAAGTTGTGTATTAATACACGTCTTGTCAGAGGTGAAGGAAGGGTTTGGCAATCAGATAAATCTGTGCTGGGACCGAGGATTGAACCCCGGCTGCCAGAAAAGAAGTTTGACACCTTACCCCTAGACCACCAGGTCACCGGTGCCATTAAAACTCCCAATCGGAAAAATGTACAGAAATAATAGCTTCGATATAATTTATGTCCTCCCTCCAAAATAACATTTCTGAAAACGCCACTGTTCTTAGCTTATCGGATTTATTAGACTATTCACGTGTCCAATCCTGCTATGAGTGGCGGTTCCAGAAGAGAGCTTTAGGAGGTATGGTTGGAAGAGTTTTAAACTTCGGCAAAGAACACGAGTTTTTTTCTCAAATTATTGCTCACTGTTCTCTAGGCAATGATACATTTTCTCTAAACATCTACCTTACTAGGCATTATCATTTTAGTATAAAACACCCTTATTGTGATTAGAAACAAGATTTTTCTGTTTAAAGTTCAAAAACTAAACTTTGAAAGTTTAACACTATCAAGACTGTTTGTTTTAAATATTGAAAAATAAATATTCTAACTATATTGCAAAGGCAACACATAAAATAATGCATCTTTGATGAAATGTAACTTTTATTAATTATTACTATTACAGCTTATTGTCTATAAAACATTAGCTAAAAAATCGCATCTGTTGTTTGCATACAATGGTACATCACTATAGTTCTCAAATTGTAAATGTGGGAGAACCAGGAAAATATAGTGTATTTTGTATGTTTGGGAAAAAACAGGGGAAAATATGGAATTTAACATAAAAATTAATAAATCACTAGAATATGTGTGAATCAATAAACAGGAACTTTTAAATAATAGCCTTTTACATGTAATAAAGAACTATTAATAAATAAGCATGCCTTTTTGAATACATGTATTATACCCTCTTATTTTATCTCTGAAACATTGAGTTGTGTAACAAATGCATACATTTCCCATCAAGGTTAAATAATGATGTTCTAAACGCCATTAGAAGTATTTTATAAAAATGGAACTACATTTCTCGGTACTACTCAATAAAGCGTTTGGAAAAATGAAAATTATGTCCGTAAAACCTAGAAAGCATAAAGAATTTTTTACTAAGAAAATAGTGGCACACCTGTATCACTTAATGATTATTTTTACTTTCTCTTGAACCTTCAGAGAGAGAAGTTTTGTGTCCGTCAAAAAACTCAAACTCAGAGATTTTGATAAATGTCGAAGTTTCGTGACTCTTGAAACAGAAAAAGTGGTTTTCACGATGCCGTCTGTCTTTTTAGTCTGTATCATCGCATATACCCAAAACCATTTTACCACTCAGGCTAAGACTTTCTATCTAAGGTTTTCATGAGGGGGTTCCCCTAAGGAACTTTTTGGAAATATATAGCCAACCCTAAAATTAAGTGTAGTTTACTGAACGGCAAATAGAGAAATAATCAATTTAATCAAATTGGCTACAACGATTTTATTAAATTTTGTATCTAGGCCAAACTAATTAACATTCCAAACAAAATGGCAACACTAATTTTCTTACTAAAACTATTTTGAGAGTACTTTATATAAGCAAAAAATGTCAATTTTGATCATATCTTGACGACTATTTGGGCTACGAAATAACTTATCTGTAAATATGTAGTACTATTAATAATCTTTTACTTGAAATATATTTAAAAAAAACCAATAGTTTTTGAGCTATAACAAAAAATTTTTTAGTTGGGTCTTTGACCGTTGAAATTGATTGTTATATTCTTTGGTGGCCAGAGATGTTCCTATTTTCTCACTCGTTTTGTAAAATTGTATATTATTTCATTTATGATCTTTGGTGGAGTGTTTCTGCAACAGTGTATATTATTTTTGTTTCACAAATTTTACAAACTTTTTAGTAAATGTTTCTATCTTAATATAAAATAAAGAGAAAGTCTGTGCAGTGCACAGTAAAATTATTATTTTTTGTCTTTGTGAATGAAAGATGTTTGTTAGACGTACTTAGCCACGACCTTCTTTAGTTACAGGCCAGTGTGTTAAATGGGGCTACTCCGCTTGTAGTGACGTCATGAGGCCTCGCAATCTGCAGGTTCTTATGGAAAATTGTGTGAATATTTACAATGTTCTTCATTTAAAAACTAATGAGTCACTTTGTACGATACCGACAGTTAATCTAAACATGTTTTATGTGTACAAATACACTTCAGAGGTTGAAAAATACAACACATAAACATGTAAATAATAATTTTAAAATAAATTGGCTGGGTAAGGATTATGTACCGTTCACAAATATGATTAGAATATTAGGATGAAAATTATAAAAGGCACTGACTTGAAGCCTAGAAAGAGCATTGATTCATTGTTGTGCTAATCCAAAGGTCCCGGATTCAATGCCCATGTCCAGGTGTCTTCTTTATCATGTAACGATATTTCTCCCAAAATATTGATACAAATGCCCGGCCGGCTACAGGATGAGTTGCGGGTGGAATGGAGTTAATAATTAACGAGGTGTAGTGAAAGTACAAAACTGAAGTACACGAAACGTCCATGGGCGGAACCTGACGCAATGTGCGCCACTTGATTTTATCTAGTTTGGCAACCAAGACCCATTTAACCTAAAATAGAGTTAAACTAAAGAGTTGGCCTCCAGTTACGGTGACCGCAAGAGAAATTCAATGAATTCCCTACAACTCGTTAGTTCCCTTATGATGTATCCAAAATTAAAAATGAAATGTCAAATGCACTGTGAATTACTTTAAAATTGTAATATAAATGTGACCTTGGTTAGAAAGTTTCACAAAATGGTTTACATAAGTGAAATTTTGTAGGCACATAAGAATGATTGAAAACAGGAAGGGGGGGG